>JAQGAY010001352.1:0-14865 GCA_034698085.1 Polydesmus angustus | reverse complement strand
AGCTTAAATCAAGTTTGAAATTCTAAATATAAAATATAATAATTTTCATAAACGCTACAAAATTAAGTCTAGTGCATCCTATAATAATTATATTATCCGAAAAACTTTTAAGCTCAGAAATTAGGCAACTCGTGTCCTTCAATGATTCATCAAAAAATAATGACTGCGATCTGGAGTTAATTACCATAATTACACATTTCCCTACACTCGGCGTCGACTCAACGGGAACGCGCCAGGCCGCCTAAATTCGCTCATTTTATTAATTTATTTTACAACAAAAAAATGGACAGGAAAAAATGTTGAAAATTAGTTAAAATACACGTTTTTTAAAAGAATTTTGTGCAGTTAAAGATCACACACCTTTTGCTGCGCCGTCCCTATATTGATTCAGGTTGCGAGATGCAGTTAGTGTATAAGAAGCGGGGAAACATAGGAAATATTTATAGACCTTAAAAAATATAATTTCACAAATTTGTAATCTAAAACATAGATGTTGTTTACAGTAAGATATTGTACGAAGAATACAGGTAAGAGGAAATTAAAATGTGAATGCATTTCGGGTCGGTGCTGCAAGCATTATCTCTTTCATACTGTAGTTAAACCCGATCTCTTTAAAAAACAAAATTGAAGGCAACATTACTAAAACCAGGATGCAATTAGACTCGTACGAGACTATTATCCTTATTTGTGCAATTTTTTTCAATTATAATCACAACAAAGTAAATCGCAATTTGTATAAATGCGCTAATATTTAAATGTACCGTAATCAACTAAATTTCAGTTCGAATTTTCACAATTGATAATCTCTCGAGCTTAATATTATTGTTCAAATAAAATGGAATTCCAAATTACGTTCAATTAAAATTATCTCTGAGTCGCGTATAAATGCTTTATCTCCCAGCTGTGAAATTCATTAATTATTTTTTTTTAATCTATAAAAATGAATTTAATTATTTTAGAAGATTGTAAAAAAAAATTTATGTTGTAGAGTTGAATAAACTTTAAACGAGGTGTTGGCATTGCGCAGGTAAAAAATGGCACAACTTTTTGCTGTCCTACAACCAACAACAGACACGTTCTATACCGCTAAAAATACAACTACTATTAAGGCAGACACATAAAAAAAATTTAATACTGCAATTATTGAGGACTGGAATTTTCTGCAAGATTTTTTCGTAAAATGCAGCATAAAAAATAGAGCAAATAAATATCAAACGCAAAAAAAAACTATAAAAAAATGTAAAATACACCCACATGCTAATACCTGTGTTATTTTATAATACTGTATCATTGTTTTTCTAGTTAAAATTAATTCAAATACAATTTCAAAGAATTATAGAAAATGTAGAATAAAATTTTTTATAAATCTTAATACAATACATGTACTCGTATACATGTACTAAATGCTTGCAAGTGACGAGCAATGTCTTTCACTCGCCATGTAATCAGAGATGACGCGAAATTTCATCTTCGCCTAAAAAAAAATAACTTATTACGTAGTACATAATGTATATGACTTTCTCAGTAAAATAAATTTCTCTAATAAATATTCAATTCAATGAAGTTCTCAATACGATGAAGATCTCAGTACAACAAAATTATCTGAGGCTCAGCACAATATAAAGAATTTCGCATACAGAAAATTTCTCTGTACCGGTACTTAACTCTTAATTATAAATTTATGAGGATACTCTTAATGAAACAAAATTAGACGAGCTTAATACCCTATAAACTATTTTTTTTAAAAAAAAATATTGTTAAAACTATATTTTTGATAACACTGTAAAAAGTGGTACCAGACGTTTCAGATGAAAATCTCATAAGTTGTAATTATTATTGTTCCTAATTCACTTTAAAAGAACATAATTAGCTTGAAAATGCAAATAACAAAAATTATGCAAAAATTATTCGTTGATAACTTAGTTGTAAGTTGTAACCATATTAGGTAAAGTAAAACGCGATAAAAACTGCCATCACATCGAGTTCTACCGGTTTGACACGCATTTTATTAGTAGATCGATCTGAATAAAAATAATATTTTATAATAAAAAGTTCAAAATACTAATAATAATAACGAATAATACGAATTATAACGAAAAAAAAGTTTTGATAGTAAATTATTATAGATTGTCCCGTTTTTATTCAAATACATTCTATAAATAAACTTTAAAAAAAAAAACATTTAAGTAACGGTAATTGGGTAGTAATTGGTTCGCCGCGCTCTTTTCCTGTCTGTTTTTCCAACTCTCATCGATAAACTATCGTTTAATTTCCGCATTTTCGAGCTAACTACGATGGTCACGCAAAAAAGCAGCGTTGAACGAGAATTAGCAAGCGCAGTTAAGCGTTTTCTTTCACGAAACATCAAAAGTTTGGTCGAGCAAAAATATTTGACAGAACAAAAACTCATCTTAAAGAATAAAAAAAAATATCAAGAGGATTACTTTCGCTCGAGATATTCAAAATGAGAACCAGACATTTCAAACAACAATTACTGTCTTTCGTTGCATTAAAGGCCAAAAATTATTTCTATAATTTTAACTTTTTATGCAACAAAAATAATAATTTTTATTTAAAAAAATAACAATAATAGAAAAAGGATTAAGAAGCATCAAAAAAAAAAAAAAAAACTTTCAATTGTCACACGTGAATTTTAGCATTTTCATGCGTAATTTAAAACATTGAAATGTTTTGTTTCGCAATACAAAAATCAGCCAAGCGTTACATCAAAAATGTCATGTCTTCATCTTTTACACTGCCGTGCACAATTTAAAATAATCATTTTTCTATTTCAAAACTGAATTAGATGTTACACCTCGATCTATTGTTTTCGTAGTAATCGAAGAGAGAACACAGTCTAGGTGCTAAATTATGATACGCGATTGGCCAACTAAAACTTAAATTGAAAGATTTTAATTGCTCAATAAATCAATAAACCAAAATTTTATTGTTGCAGTTAGAAATGTTAATAATTTTTTTAAAAAAATAAATGCAATGCATTTTTTAAGTTAGACATGAAGATGCTCCCGGTTTTACTTAGCATTTCCAATTTCGAAGTCGCAATTAAGCACAGTAATAGAAATTGCATATACATGTACTGTATCAGAACTTGTGCACATGGTTTCTTATCTTGCACTGTACTAAGTTTTGACTACCGGTAACTAAAAAATACAGTAATTAAAAAAAGAAACGAAATTTTGATCTTGTTTGAAAAAATCGCTTTAACTAAACTTCGTTTTTACAAATAAAATTACACAAATTGTTAAACTATCTTTTATTGACATCAAGATTTAGTTGCTAAATCTCGATTTAGAAATCCTAAATACAGTATTAGTAATTCGCTACGCTAATATTTCGTTGTTGTTGATAAGAGAATGATAAATCGGAGATTTCATTTAAAAAGCAATTGACGTCATATGAGAAGCGTCTCCACCTTAAAACAGTAAAAAAAAAAATAAAACAGTGACCAAAAAAGTTCTTCAAAAGTACAAAAAAAAATTATCAAAACAAAATGGAAATTTCAAATATTGTATCTGAAGTAGCTCGACGTTCTTGAAATACGAATGCGCAATTACGAGTGGGAAATCAGACGTTAATTATTAGAGTCGATCGAATGGTTAAAGTCGTCTGTGACACGAATTATCGGTCTCAGCAACTCGCCTCACAATAGCGTCTAATTAGCAAAACGAGGTTTATCTCTGAGAAGAAACGCGCAACTCGAAGAAGAAAAAAACATTTTTTGAAGAGAAAGTCTCGAAACAAAAACTCACTGGTAATTGCAAATTAAGTTTTGCCTAATGGAAAACATGAAACACGACATAAGCATTATCTTCAACTTGAGAATCTTTCTCACACTGAGAACGCAGATATGAAAAACAATTCCTTACTATTCAATAAATACAATTCAAGTGCAAAGTCACAATTGCGCTGAAAAATAAGAATTTTACCTCATTAAACTAACAATGCACCTACTTTACAGAAGCTTCGAATCAAAGTGGTTAACAATAATGAACTTCTGCAACAAATGTGTTTAAGGAAACTAATAAAAAGAACACATACAGTACATAATTATTTTCTTTATCAAAATTTTTTTAAAAAAATATAATAAATACTAGGTACATCGTATTAAAATAGTAAAAAATATAAATCAGATTAAATGTCGTATTTAATAACTACTGACGTTAGTTTCTGGTTAACATAGTTTTATTATAAGCGGAAATTAATTTTTAAAAAATTTACATAATGATGACATGTGCAAAAACTCGTTTTTGGGAAAATCTAAATTTGTTACGATAAAACTAGTATTTTATGCTAACTCAATCAATAATAATAATTGTTCAAAAAAATTGATTGTCACACACTGTTTTTAGTACAATACTTTCAAAACTCATTAAAAGAGAGCAATAACCCATATCAATAAAAAATTATTATTAGCGAAACAATAAAATATAATAAAAATGTTGCTAAATTATTACAGCACCAAAATTCCTAATTCAAAACTGCGAAAATCAAAAAAATGTACTGTATGTGGCATCAAAATATGAAATTGAACAACAAAATGCATGCGCTGTTCACTTGCTTCGCTATAGAATAATTATGTTCTATTGTGCAGAATAATGCTACGTTGACCAATCTTTAAACTTATTTCATAGCCAAAAAAAAAAAAAAAAAAGAAGAAAAAAAGTAAAATGTAACGCAAAAATGTCAAAAGGAAAAAAATGATATTTATGATTCGCGCCCAATTGCAGACAATTACTGTATAAAGTTTTACAGTTTTACTCGAGATTTAAATGTCATGGTATTATTTCATTCTCGCTTTGTTTAGTATTTATTGGTCGCAAAAACTCTAAAACCCGCGGGGTGGCAGAAAGCCGGAGCTCACTGACAACGAATGGCAAGGAAATGCTTCTTTCTTCCTCAGAGGTGTAACTTAACGGGAAAGATAATAATGGTTTGGATCATGAATTTTGTCACCTGAGGAATTAAAAGTCTCAGCTGGAAAGATCCAGGAGAGCGCAAAACATTCACCAACAATTTGTTTACATTTTTTTAGATTCTCTCAATAATCCAATATTCCTCGTATTATAATAATTTTTATAAGATTGATTTTTGATAAAAAATAAATGTATTTTATAATAAATGTATTTTATATAACTCAAATTTGCGGAGTTAATATTACCGGTATTATACTAAATTCTTAAAATATTAAGATATAAAATTAATCATAAAAATAGTTATGACGCTGACGACCTTTACTAGTCTAGTACAAGTATACGCGGATGTCCAGTCCACGTGTTACACCATGCGCCGTATTGAAGGCGGTTGACTTCATTAGTGGCATATCATTAAAATGACCTCTAACTTTCTGTATAAGAATTTTCATTGTAAGAGTTAGAAGTAAAGCTAATGATATGCCAGTAATGAAGTCAGTCCCCAAATTAAGATGCAAAAAATAGATGTAAGACGGTCTGAAGGGATGTAATGAGTTACCGGCGCAGGAAAGGTCAAGTCCGCTTTCATCATTACATAAACCACACAAAAGTAATAACACATTAAGATTGAGATCGATGAAAAGGTTGTGCTTTTAGTGTAAGAGGTGAAATATTATTAGCGCATCAGCAATCTTCTCATGTTCGAATTCCAATTAATAGTACCGAACATGTTTCCACTTCCAGTTAAATTACAAATTCCATGAACACTTCGACCTTATTTCTAAATTTGCTTGCTTTAAGGATATAGTACCACGTTATAATAATCGAATTTTCCTGTTAATAGCATTCTTTAATTTGTAGCCTTGAAAGCCAGCAACTACACTGTACATGTATTGCATTATACAATATTAATATTACGCAGTCACTTCCGAATTTTTTTTTATTGAAAGTTGGTCAGTAAAAATGATGGCAATTCCGTACAAAATAAGTCTTAATCGTACTATTCATTTTTTATCGATTTTATTATTTAAAATAAAAAAACGCAGTTTACCATATAAAATAGCGTAGTAGAGTAATCGGACATAAAACATGTCTTCTGAAAACCACTTTACAGTTCTTCCTGATGTTCAGGGGATAAAAAGATTCGTACTGTTTGAAACACCAATTCCCTTAAAAGTTCCCTGAAATTAATTTTTTTCCATTTTTTCTGATATTTTCAGTTAAATTTTTTCCATTATTCTTATACTTAAGTCCACTTTTTATGTCGTCAGCGTTAGAATTTTATTTATTCATTTCCATCAGTGCAACAATAAATTTCAAGTGTGAAACTTTAGTGGTATGAGAAGTAAACTTACGCATAAAAATAAGGAAAAAAAGATTAACCGCAACATTTTTATTATATTAATGTAAGATTTCTTATCTTACATTTCATTATACAGTACATGGCATGTTAATAGTAATTGCGGGCAATAAAATAGTGGAGGAAAAGTAAATAAAAGCTGCAGTACACTGTATTCTAAAAACTCATTATTACTACATGTAATTTCATAAAGTACTCGTAGAAATAAAACGCAGAAAATGTTAAATGAATCATTTGCAGTGAAATTCCAATATTCGTCATGTTTTTTTATTGTTCGATATTCGTCACACTTTTGACGCCATTTGCAGTCAATTGATCGTCAGTATTAGTGTGAATTTTAATAATATTGGAAAAAAAAGAATAACTCTATTATTAAAATTCTTTAAAAAAAAAAAACCGAGTGCTAATGACTCCTCTGAAAATGCTGATAAATCATCAGAATATTAAGACAAGTAAATGCTGTATATGGCAATATTATAGCAATATTAATTGATTAATGTGTTATTAATGATCAATTAAAATGTATTTGATATAATTTCTGTGTTAATTTGTTTTTTCTTAAAGGAATTCAGGGCTGGGAACAGATTAAACCGCGTTTAATGTACCGGTATTTATATGTGAACAATATGTTCTATATTCGTCAACTTCTCTGGAACGTATTAATGACGAATATTGGAGTTGTACTGTATGAGGATCCAGAACCCCATTACTGTAGAACATAATCGAAGACGATATTTTTAACAATTTTGGCAATTATTTAGCGTTCAAAAGTTTTAAATCATTTATAAAAACCTGAGAAAAAATTACATAAAATGTTATGCCACATTCAAATTTCTTTAACAAAACCTTTTTTAATAAAAAAAAAATGTTTGCATGTTTAACTTTAATGAAATAAGCAAGTTTTCTCAGGATTTACCGAACTTTACTAGACTTGAGATTCAACAGTAAAAATTGGCAAAAATTTTCTAGCTTAAAAAAAGTGTCGGGTGAACAAAAAATAAATCTTAATGTTTATGTGAGAGTGAATAAACATCCGCTTGATAGGTGAAAGAGAAAATGCGTTGGCGCCCTTGACACGCTCGACCTTAGGAGAAAAAGAAGAATTCTGCCCTTGTTCAAGGTAAGACGCCTCTTGGAGTAGGCGGGAGCATTGTTTTCCCCCCTGCACTCACCCACACACCTCCATGCGAAACTTAACCCGGGAGACAAGTAAACGCTTATGTAAGAACATTTTTTCGTCCAACAATAAAATTATATTCCTTTTCATTATAACAAAAGTTCACTCCACATTCTGTGAAGTCATTTTTAATTTTTTTTTGCTTTGTGTAGAAAAAAACAAATTCGTCGCGATAATAATATTTATTATCAAATTAAAAAATAGTGCAAAGAATGAAAAAAATTTGAGATGAAATTATGAAAGGTATGATAATTCCCGCCCGTTTGCGTCATTTCCAATGTGATTAAAAGTCAAACAAAAAGGTGAATTAAAATATAAATATCCATTAAGTAATTATATATCCCGTCAGCCTTGAAAAACACAAAGCAATGTTACGTCATGAGGTAAGATTCAACTGGCTTGCTATCATCAAATTCCATTTCGCTTTCATCAACATGCTAAAAACCCACTTGAAAAAATGATTTTATTTTATCGTATTATGGCATTTTTTTCTGGCGAATTAATATCGTAACAAAGATTACGCTTTGAAATTTAAAACAAATACCAACAAAACCTACGCTCTTTTAATATCTAATTGCCAACATTATTCACGAAGGTCATTCATTCAGTTGTTTACATCAAAAACCGATAAAAACCAAGTAAAAAATTAATCGAATTTTTTTTAAAATCAAAATTGACTTCGTGAGTGAACTACAAAATGTTCAATTAAAATTATTCGCAAATTAAGTACATGAACAATGGCTCAAAGTCAAAAAGATACACCAGCCATCTATTAAATGACATTCAAATACAGTAAACGAAATGGAACCATTAACGCATAAATATTATTTAAAAATGACGTAAATCTAACTCAAAACTAACATAATACAGCCAGTTGAAGTTAAAATGATAGTAACAAATTTTGAAATCTTTAACCTATTAAAAATATTAAATTTATAACAATGAATAAACTAGATTGTGGATGGATTTTATTCTATTTAATGACCTTTTTCTTTAAATAAAAAAACACGTTGTATTGCTCTTCCCATAGAAACCCGTGAATTTCGATGGGAAAAGAATGTGAAGTGACTACGTAAATGAAATACAGTACGGTAACACAAAATTGACGCTTAACCATGCCTGCGCTCAACATTATTCATAGAATAATGCACATTTTGATTTTTAAAAAATTAAAGTTACCATTTCGATCATCATTTATTTGGAAAAGCAAACTTTCTAGTACATGTACTGTAAAAGACTTGCATATTAAAAAATTACAGTAATACGTAACCCCACAATAACGGCGCAATTGGAACCGGGCCCTGGCCGTACTGCAGATTGGCGACACGTTTCCTTCAACACAACACTGGGTACAATAGTGACGCAGATGGAGATTTAACAGTTTTAAGAGCGCCGTTATAGCGAAGATTACTGTAATCATTTGCTAAATTACAAAAGAGTTGAAAAGACACAGCAATTATTTTTTTCCCTATTCTTTCATTTACGGTATATTATTCAAAATCAAGTATTTTATTATTTTTAGAATGATTTGTTCAAACAATTACTCGAACAGGAAAACTTTGTAAACATGAACATCATAACCAAATGTAATTGAAGAAATGTAAAAGTAAATGCGAAGCATGTCGTAAAACGGTAGACTAACCATGTGATAATATTCATTTCTTGTCGTAATAAAAAAGCCTGCCACCGAATTGACTAAGAACAATATTGGCAGGCATTTCGACACTTTAATGTGTTTTAAAGAAATAAACTAGGGTACTAAATTAATGTTCTAAAAAACTATACTTTATGATTTTCTTATAGTAAGCCTACACGTATTGTAATTAGGAGTCCGCGTCAGTATTACATCATAGGTGACCATCATCATTATGCTTTCTATTTCATTTTCTAAATAGAGACATTACGAATGGCTGGACGGCTATCAAGGGCACGTCGCAAGGTTAAACTCACTTATTTTCAAAGTGGCATCATAGCGTATCACAAAGAATAAAATAATATAATTTTTTTTATTTTGCATATGAAAGCTTTACCATAAACTACGCCAACCGTAGAGATCAAGAAGAAAAGAATAAAACCCTAAAATTATATTCATTTATTTTAATTTACAAAAGATATAATAAAGTACTTATGCACCAAACATTATTGTAATAGTGCCAAGTAATAAACAACGAAGATAAAAAAGGGTGTTGATCAAATTTCTTTCCTGTAATATGTACATCTACGTCATTGATTAAATTAGTTCAATTCAATTTTTATTTACCAAATAATCACAACCTACAAACATGATGAAACTTCTTTCTCGATAGCTCCACTACGTATTACATAAAACTATAAACGCGCATACAATTAGTAATATTGTTTAAAGATTTATATTTTAGAGTCGTGCACACAAAAACATTTTTGACGTATGTTTCCATTAGCCCCTCAAAGCTTAAGCACACTCTGTAAAACGATGCGGAAGTAGTACCCTCTCGGAGCACTCCCTAATTACTCGTAGATAACGCCATTTTCAGCCTAAAAATCCTATAACTTTAGTTGTTTCGATTCTGAATTTTTGTAGCTTATTTCGGAGGCCCATACTGGGTGAAGGGGGTCTAGCCAAACAATAAATTAATCTCCATAGCAGCGAGAAGTAATAAAGTGTACTGTATTGGTTTCCGTTAAAAAAATATGACAAAATCTGCTATGATAATTTTTGAAGTTCCTTAATTTGATAACACTTTAAAATCAGTACAGTACATAGAACATTACGTTATCAATTTTATATAAAATGAAAATATATCAACAAATAATTTAAAAAAGACATATTCGTTTAAAGTTCCAGCTGTTGATACATGTACTAATACTATCCCAAACGTAAAAATAAAGTGCGAAAAAGTGTCCAAATGTACTTTCGCTCAAATCTGCAATCGCAGCATCTTTTGTAAAGCCCTTAAAACTACTCACTTCGTTAAATATGTTACGTCATTGTTAAGCTCCTTGAAGTTGAAATAAAAAATGCAAAAAAAATGTTTTTTGCACATTTTGAACTCCCCTTCTTTTTTTTAATACTGTACTATTTTCGATAACTACAGTAGTCGTCCGAGACAGACGCTTTCATTTAGCGTCTTTGGCTTCAAAAAGCTTTAACAATGACATCACATATTTAGCGAAGTGTTTTAAGGACCTTAAAAAAGGCGCGGCGCACACTTTAATAAAATTCGACCTTTACTTTCACCAACGTTAACATCACGTATAGAATAGTAGTTTCGTAATTTCTCTAATATCACCACGCACTTTTACATTGTAAATTTTGTATTAACTTTTTTATTATATTAAATTGCCATACAAATTCTTTTACAATGTTGTTTTTATTTTATTGTCAATAAAAAAATGCTACTGCATTAACAGTATTATTTTATACTATAATTATGTTTAACGTTTCTATGATGAAAATCAAGGTTAAAAAAAATCCGTTTTTTATTATCTATTAAATAAAATTTGAAGCCTAAACCCTTCTAATAACAACAATAAATTGTCAATAGTTCTGACATTATTAAGAGTTTGCTGCTAATTCACAAAATACGAGAAAATTTCTACACAGTTGCCATAATAATAACATTTGCTTTGCTGAAACCCATTAATAGTTTTGTAAAACTATCATTACGCTCTTATTGCGTGCTACATTTTTACCACGGACAACAAAATTTATCTTTCTTCGACTCTTCAATTCAATCAGCAATTGACACAAAATCCCAAATTTACACGAAAATTATTACGCGTTCAAGTGATTAATCACACATTTTCCGTGTCATTCTTCACTTGACCTTTGATTAATAATTAAGTTATTAATTAAACGTGTTTATTGACATCTTGGTTACTAAATTTGAACCGACTGAGAAATCGGTGTCATCTCGCAATTACAAGGCAGATACAAAAATATAGTCTCTCCCACTCATAGGAAAAACTATCTTGCAGAAATGATGAATATCGTGCGAGAAAATCAACGCGTGCTTAAAAAACGAAATCGTGATGTTCCGGGTTGAACGTCTCGAGAAAATGAGAGATCTTCTGTTGGTTCCTTATGTTGATTTTAAAAGAGAAGAAAAATAAAAAATACCTGCACTGTTTAATTCACATCATGTGCGCTTCACTTTTTTTAACTTCTTTTCAATCAATAACATTGACTTTAAAAGTTGAAATTTCAAAAAGATAACATTTATTTATGTTAACTTTAAAAAGTATTTTTTAAAAAAAAATTATATAAGTACTTCACTTAAGATATGTAACAATTCTATACCAGATATTCATAACACTTCAAACTACAAGCATGAAACAGGAAATTTTAACTTTTCAAAATTACTAACACGTTCTTAATACTGTACAACGAAAGTCACCGATCAATTTAATTGATAAAACAATGAAGATTTAAAGAAGATCTTAACAAAAAATTTTCGTAAATCTGGCTTTACGGTAACAAATTTAAATATATATATATATATATATATACAGTATATACGTGCGTATAAACAAAATCAATTCACTCAGTGCAATTTGACAGATACAAAAATAAAAAAATTGTACTGTAATCAAGAATTTTTAATTACCGTATAGGCAAAATTAAATTATCAAAACAATGAATTTCACGGTAAATAGAAATTGTAAGTACATGTAAAATAAATTCACACATTCGACTTACAAATCTAATGTAATTTTATTTTTTTCGTAACGAAAATTTTCCAATCTACGTAACCAGTGTAGCTCTACCAGTCGTTAACTACAATAATCTCATATAATGATATACAGTATTTTTCCAGTCTCAAGATAATCTAACCTCCAGCACAGAGTATACATAACAAGAGCAAATATTTATTTTCAATAACATAAAGAAAAGCCCTTTTTTTAAAAAAACCTGTAGGCAGAACGTAAACGGTGAGTCAGCCATAATGCGGAGTTTACATTGTAATTTTGGCTGATCAGCAAAACAAATAATTGAGTGTTATCGACTTTTTCCATTCTTTTACTCGGTGAATTTTTCCATTCAATCGACGAAATCGACTGAGCTTTTAAATTTCAACTGTTAAAATAATCTGAATGCCAGGTAACACCTGACCTAAATTGTTGGATAACGTCATGTAATAGTAAGTTAGATTAAAAGAAAATTAAAAAAATATATAAATCGCGGTTAAACAGGGCTCGTAAAAAAATAAACTTCCAAAACATATTGTGCTTACAATTCATAAGGCGGCGAAAAATTAGACACCAATTTTTCCACGAACTTCACCAAATAACCTTCTTAACTTATAATCTGCGCTTCTTAGTAATAAACTCACAAACATATTTCGCATTCTCAACTGCTAAATTTTTTACGCTCAAAACTTACTAAATTCGCATTTTTTTTAGGTAACTTAGATAATTTGACCTGTTAATGTTTTCCATTTAAAAAATTCAAAAAAATGATATTTTATAAATTATAAATATACCGTAAATTCTCGTACGCAATATTTGTAAAATATTTAAAACTTAAGCAATAACACAGCATTAAATAATAAAATAGTAAATCGAAAAAATCCGCTTGTGATTTTTGAATCGGCTTTTTACACTTCTCGCCTTAATTTATGTTTCTATTCCCAAGAATTATGTACGCGAGAGTTTATAATTATTATATTGTAGTAGCATTTAAAATGTGAAAGAGAAGCCGTTTATAATTTCCTAATTAGCATTGAAAGAGAAAAACAAAAAACCACACAACGAAGAAAAACAATCGCGCAATCTCTCTTAATAATTATCGAACTCATTCTATCAAAATTGAGGCTAATTAACATGTTTCTTAACTCATACTTAGAAGGTAATTACAATTATTTTTTTTAGAATTTAGGTGAAACATTCTGGAAGGCTCTTTTCAGCTCTAAAAACGTTCAAAAATGAAGGCTACTAGCCCACAATGTAATCTGAAATAAGCCATCATCAAATTTTATAAAACGCTTTTGTAGTGCAATGGATTTGAGGATTATCGCGCCTTTTAGTAATAATAAAGGCTATTAATATAAATTTTATCTTAATTTGTAGTATAAAAATAACATTCTATTAAAATCGTATTGCGACTTAGTTTTTAACAATCATCGTCCTCGACGACAACGAAATAGGCCTACAAAATTCCAAACCGCGTTCGCAAAAAAAGAAAGATTAAACAATTTGAAATAATAAAATCTTAATCTCACCGACCTATATTTTATAAGAAATACAATACACCACCGAATATTTGATCGAATCATAATATTCTTAAATTCTGATTAGCCCCAAAAAAAAAAAAATACAATTCTGATATTTATTTTCAATTTATTTTTGCGTAGGTCAAATCTGCCTTAAAATTTCGAAATTTTACAAAATGATTTACGGTACCTAATTCCTTCAAAAAATTATATGTAATAGAATAATTACTCAGTAAAGTATTTCCTTTCGATACATGTACGAGTATTTAAAAGTTTTTTTCTTAAAAATTCGTTATACATGTATATAAATTTTAACAGTTTTAGCCACTACTGCACTTTCTGTACATCTAAAACTTGTAAAAAAAACTTTTAACAAGTCAAATTAATTCTTATCTACGATAAACTTTTGTAGTTTTACATTTAATGATGGTACGAAACGCACTTCCGACAATTAAATATTTTTGATGGCAAATTGTCCCTCGCTAAAATTCCTGTTTTTTTTGTTTTTGAAAGCGTAAACTTATCTAAAATTCGAAGGGTGTTATAGTTGTCTTTCGAAAAACAGCACTTCTCTAGACTACTCTTCTAAATTTTCGTTATTGAGAAATTGTACTGCACTGTTCAATCGCGTATAAAAATATTTTTCACTTAACGAATTTTCGGAACTATGAACAACTTGTTTATTCACAAGAAAGTTTCGTTAATGCGAGATTTCAAAGCACTATTAAATGAATAATTCCGTAAATTTCATATCATATTTAATTTTTTATAAATCCCGAATTCAGAATCCATTAAATTAACAGTTACAACAATAATACTTATTTGGCTAAGAAATGTTTAAGGGTAAAGAAGATAATGTGCGAGTGTTCTTTCTATATAATTTTCGTTCAAAAAGTTGAGCACTCAAGTGAACTTCCTATTTGGCCTTTTTTTTTTCGAAACACAAAATTGAACCACACCTATCCTTTTTTTAGATTCTCCGTTTGAAAAAAAAAACTGCTTCTATTATTCACATGCACCTCCTATTTAAAAAACAATGAAAGTAACATTGGAGACAACTTTATACGCGCAGCAAAAAACTGAAATCAGCTTCGAAGTGGTAAAAAGTGACATTTTTTACACTTTACGACTACAGGTAATCAAATATTTTTGAGCGATGTGTTAAAAGTTTTAAAAGTTAACCCAAAATTTACGAGGAAAAAAAAA
>JAQGAY010001351.1:0-14870 GCA_034698085.1 Polydesmus angustus | reverse complement strand
TTGCCAAAGTTATGTTAGAGGAACAGTGTATAAAATTATACTCTCGATCTAAATTTACCCAGTTTTCCTGAAACTGTGTGGATGTATTCTCTCCAGCTACTTGAATAGCTTTTTCACGCTCTTGGATTTTGGCTTGTTCTAAGTAAAATTCATTTAAAGCAGCCAATGCTTCTGGTGACAATTTTATTTCATCTTCGTCCTAGAAAGGATCAATAATTAATTTTTTTTAAATTACCGGTAATATTAAAAAAATAAATAAAAAAACATGTAATTTATTAGGATTGCCAAATGAAGAGAAGCAACTATGTCGTTTAAAATAATAATAATTGGCTTTTAAAATTTCCATAAAACCCGGATTTGGATTCATTATAAATCCGGCCAAGAAAGAGGTTGCCAAGTAATTCGAATTTTGATTTTTTTGTCATGTGCTTCTAAATACCAAGAAAATAATTAAAGTACCAAATTACGTACCGGTACGTAATAATTATTGCAAATTTTATCTACTATATGGAATATCATTTATTATTTAACAAACCCAATAAACAAAACCTTCCATTTTTTTCTTTAATGTAATTATGTAGGAAATAATTTCTTGATCACATTTTATCATTTTATATACAAAAACACTCAAATTTGCGAAATTGCAATAGGTCTACATTTATCTGATTTTTTTAATAAATGTTACTTAAAATTTTGCATTAGATAATTAGTTATTTATGCGTGTGGTGGGAGGGAATTCATTATTTGTGGTTCCTAATAACCGTTTATTCATTTTATTGGTATAGCCTACTGTTTTAAGAACTACTAGATTTATCATTGTTATTCTTTTGCCTCTATAATTACGCGAAATATTTTTATTAAATTAAGATTTTTTTATTTGATCACAAAATTTTATATAATGTCATTAACCTTGCTATAATTTTTTTTTTTGTAAATATATTTATAAAATTTGACATTTAATTTGACTTGTTAAATGGGATTTTAACTTTGGTAGCACCCGTGTATTTATTGGCGTCACTTTTGCGTCACCCAGTATAACCGGTTGTACACGACAACCGTGCTCCTCAACCAAAATAACGAGAAGGTGCGCGCTCTTTCATTCCATCAATTTTACACGAGGTGACAAGTTGTTTTGCGCGTTGTGTGGTTAATTTACGGTAGAATAAAGGTTCAAGGATTCGGATTCGAAATAATCCCAGTCAATTAAGTCGTGATAATATAAGTACTGTAGCGAATTAAAATTAATCGAGCCTTGCGATGCTGAAAGTGCATCGCTTGACATGTCAACCTGTTCATCAATTTTCCGTCAACACATTCATCAAATAGAAAGAAGCGGGGCAGCCATGACAATGACCTTAACGAGTAAATTATTTAATATTTAATAATAATTATTCATCAAAATTCTATTTCACATGTTCTTAACTTTTCATAACGTGGCAGCGCGCCGTTAACACGTGACATCACGCGATGTAAATAAGAGCTATTCAGTACATGACATGTAGTTGGGTTATTCTTCTCGTTTATTACAGTTGTAAAATGATATTTTAAAAAAAATTGCTTTTCCGCAGATATTTCGTCAGATGAAGCCTCCTCCTCTTCTTCTTATCAAATCCCTCGATGGTTGAGTCAATCAAAAAGCATCGTATATCAATGTTTTAGTAAATTGTTAAGCGCGCTCGAAACAGATTGAGCGTGCAGCTAACAGGGAGAAAATAAACTTGACATGTTTTGACGAGGCAAAAATATTATTCATTCTATTTCAAATTGTTCTGCTGCTGGCAGTGATTAATAGATATTCAGGAATTTGAAATGAATTGAACGGTTATATAAAAGTTCTAGTTATAATAATTATTAAGTTATATAGCGCGACATTGGATCCGTCGAGTTTGGCTGATCGCGAAATTAATTCTGGTAAATGTTGTTTGATTTAAGTGAATTTAACACGATTATTCTGATTTTGCAGAATCATTCCAAATTTCTAATTATAACTTCCGTATGTAGATACCAGTTTTTTTTATACAGTTAAAAATGACGAGGAGGTAAAAACGTAATGCCAAATGTCATTTTTTATCACAAAAAAAAAGAAGGTAATTACGTCAGTTTATAAATTCACCGAAAATTTGAAAAAAAACTAGCGACATATAGGTAAGTCATTTCACGTTATTTATTTTAAATAATTGTGGGATCAACAGTGAAATTTATTGTCAAGCCGTTTTGTAATTAATATTATGTAAATAATGACCTTGACAATTACAGTATTTTCATCCCCCTACCCTTTTCCATATAATTTTAGTACATCTTAGTAGTAACTCGAACTGGTTTTATCAACGACGTTTACAAATTTGATTAACTACCTTTTTTATTTACTGTAAGTTATACGATAACGTTCGTGTAAACATAGTTACTATAAAGTAACTATGGTGTAAATAATAAGTACAGTAGTTTCATCTTGTAGATGATTGTTTTGCGGTTTTTGCCTTCGAAATATATAGTTACCCATAATATATCATTCGTTCATTTCGGTAAATTAATCAAAATAATGAACATACACTTTATATTCCAAGGACATTATTAAACTTCTTCATAGCTAATTCTTATTTTTGTCTTCGTTATATACATGTACGGTACTTCTAGCTGTTTCCTCGAATTTCCTTACATTTTTAAAAATTGGTGTAAAAAAATAATGAAAGCTGCAACTTTCTATTAATACCGTACTAATTAATTACCGGGTATTATTTATACATACAGTAACTGCATGTCGTAAATTTATTTTCGCACGTTTTTTCTATCAAAGTACCGTACTTCACAATCATCGAAAATAATTACATTTCTATTGTGTTTATTTATAATAAATAAAATGGAAAAACGCGGTATTTCCGCACATCTTTTTCATAACATATCGAATGAATGCATTGCGTGTTTCTCGCCATGAAAAATTTACGGGCAAAGTCTGTAAAACTTTTACTTTGTTGATCAATGACAAAACTAATAATTATTTCGCTCAATAAATTAATTATGACGCTGAGCTAATTAATGCGCTATTATAACCACTCATAGAACATTAGTTTTAAATAGAAAAATCATTCTTTTTTATAAATGTCAAAATAGTGTGTATACTGTATTTAAATTAAATTCAAAATGTGTTTAAAATTTAATTACACAAAGTATTTATAAAATTATTAATAGTAACTTACTGAGGTAATAAAAATGATCTAACAATAATGTTTTATCTTCGATTTTTTAATTTTTGACAAAATTCTTTTGATCTACAATCTATTTTATGTAATTTCAAATTAACCGATTGAATAAGGTGAATAAAATCTAACACTTTTGACCTCTTTAATTTTCCATCTGCAGACTGTTGATAAAAATTTTAACTACAGTGAACATTGTATTTTGCGGGATATAAAAAGTGTCCTTAAATTACAATTTTCAAGAGAGAAACTCCCCCCCCCCCCCACCCAACTTTTTAATTTTAAATTCTCAGAATTATTTTTGGTGGTGCGGGAACTAAAATCTGTTTATTCTACTCTGTCACGTGCAATTTAAAATGTACATTTTACAAACGTCTCCTTTGTTTACAATCATTTTTTAACTGTCTCGTTTGTTTACAACTTTACAATCACTTTTTAACATACACTCTTATTTGTTAGAACCAATCAAGTTATCGGGCCCGGGGATTTCAATACTGCATTATAGCGTGGGAAATGCGGGAAAGTAATTAATTTATTATGAAACGAAATAATATTCGGAATCATAAAACGCACTTCGGACTATATTAACTACGCCCCACACATTTAAAGACAATTTTTAGAGTTAAAAAACTTGTCCGTAAAATACGACAAATAAAAGAACACGTGTGTTTGTTCCATTTTTGAAAAATAAGAGGTGTTTGCATTTTATTCTTAAACTAAAATACACAAAGCGTCAATCGCTTATCCTCACTTAGTTAGACTTCGATCGCACGTTTGTTTTGAGGTCTCTGAACCACTTAGCATGTACGTACCCGGTAGAGACATACCGGGCAGTGAAATGCAAAGACTTCCCATTTTTCAAAAACTTTGACTTACTACTTGAGAAAACTAAAGTTCACGATACAAAATGAATTTTATCGACTACTAGCACTTGTACATCTCCAATGTTAACATGTAGCGTTTTAGATTAATTTTATAATTGCATTTTAACTTGTTAAATAGGCTGCTGTACACTATAATAATTATTACTCTCATAAAATGAGTTAAAGGTTTAACCTCATTTAAATATTAAGCTATACATCAAAAGACATTACATTTTATTATTAAATTTGGGGCTTGCTGTTACATTACAGCGATGTCACACGGGATGTCAAAATGTATGGAGTACTGTACATTGTATTCTTAAAAGTTATTACCCTACATTTGGCCCCGGAACTTGATCAAAATCAACTCATTTGGTGATAAATTAGTATAAAAATATTGCGTTTAATATGTAGGGATGGTATATGATGGGGCAACAAAAGTCAAACAATTCCAAGAATTGTTTTTCTTGTAAATCTTGTAAATTGTGACATGAAAACGAAAAAAGAAAAAACTAAACAGACTTTGTGTCACCACCCAAATTCTATAAACATTTTGTGAGTGTAAAATAGCTATTGTAAAAATAATAACTTATGCGGCCCTCAATGCCACGTGAGTCTGACATGCCTGCCATGCAGTGTATTGTAAAAATTGATGGGAACTACATGTACTGTACAGTTAAAAAAAATTTACAAGTTATTAACCGTTATTCGAAGTAATGAACCGTTAAAGTTTTTTTGTAATCAGCAAAATAAATTTCACACATAATTATTGCTAACTAAATAATATTAGTTTTATTTTTAATTATTGACTCGTTGTTTAAAAAAAAAAACAAGTTCTTATTTCACGTGAATGACTTTTATAAATAATTACTTTTTTGATCATTTTTACCATGGACTACCGTAGTGGAGGGAAGTTTTGCTCACTGTCAAGTATCAGCTTTATATTGCAATGTTTTTGAAGCTCTCTTTTAATACTGTACAGTATAATTTTAGTCTCAAACGTTAAAAAATATACACGTGTTCTTAATCAATAATAATTTATCCAATTTTTCTCTACTTTTAAAATTATATCGCGCGCACGTATACTACGTTGTTTATTGATTATACAATTTAATCCACTTTTAAATCTTAACTCTGATTGATAGCAATTCGATTCACTAACTCGTTTATCTGTTAACGCGAACAAGGAGAAAGACTTGACATTCGACGGAGTTGTTAAAAACATGATGAATTGTAGTTTTTACAAATATCGAGGTCGCACTTAGTTGCCATGGCAGAAGAATAATATTGTAAATGTTAATAATTCTCAATCATTTTGAAGTCAAATTTGCATTTTTTATGTTTAAGATCCATTGATTGCCGCTCGCATCCGTTTACACTCAACCCTTTAGCAACTAGTTCCTGTGTTTGCCCAAGTGTCCAAAATGTCAGCAGTGACTTTCGAGACGGTGCTAAGTTACGTAGGAGGAGCGGGAAAATGGCAAGCCTTAATGTTCCTTTTGACCAGCATGTCTGGATTCTTCAGCGCATTTCATCACCTGGGCTCAATGTTTTTGGCCGCCGTACCTGACCATTGGTGTTCCGTTTCCGAAGCTAGCAATAAGAGCAATTGGGGAGCCAATTGGACCGACGAGCGCGTGAAGCAGTTTACCATTCCCAATTCAAACGGAAAATATGACGAGTGTCATATGTACGTGAATAACTACACAACGGTATTTCAAAAACCTTTCGAAGATATTTTATTCAATCAAACGGACTCGCTCTCGACCCAATACTGCCAATCTTGGAATTATGATCGTACATGGTTCGACGAAACCGTTGTTACACAGGTAACAATATAAATTCACTTTCTACCATCTTTTTAAACACAGTATACTTTTTCCGTTACACTTTTACAATTGATTGTAAATGTTGACTATTGCTTAACTTAAAATATCCAACTGGTATATTCAGTGGGATTTAGTTTGTAATAGGGCTCCATTGGCCGCCACGGTTCAGGCTACGTACATGATTGGCGTGTTTTTTGGTACTCTCACTTTTGGTATCATCTCGGACAGGTAATCACAAAACTTTGGTTCGTTTTAAATTTTACTTTACATTTCTTTTTTTGTTTGTATTTTTGAAGATTCGGTAGACGTCGAGCTACTCTTATCGCAGTTGCGGAGTTCAGCGCTTCAGCTTTGCTAGCTTCAATTCCAATTCATTACGTTTGGTTCATTAGTAGGCACATTTAAAATTTATTGCCTGTATTAATAATAATTAGATTTTATTATTTATTAATTTTGTCATATTTTTAGTTTTCCGAGTGTTCACCGGAATGGGAGCGGGAGGAGTTTTCTCCGTGACATTTGTGCTAAGTAATTGATTTTTTTCGTCGTGGATTTCCCAGATATGTATATTTAAAAAAATCCTGGGTTTTTCTATTATCTTTTAGTGGCAGAGTGCATCTGTCCACGATTTCGTGACGTATCCGGGATAGGATTTCAAATTCCATTTGGTTTCGGCTACATGGTTCTTCCGTTAATTGCGTACTTTATCCGCACTTGGTATTATTTACAACTCACGATCGGTGCTACATCATTGTTTCTGGTGTCATACGTATGGTACGCTACTATCAATTATTATCACTTTTTATTTTCTTGTTTAAACACTTACAATTACATGGTAGGTGTCTACCGGAGTCACCCAGGTGGCTAACTTCACAAGATCGTTGTGATGAAGCGGTGCCTATCCTTCGCACAGCTGCCAAGTTCAACGGGCGAAACAACGTTAACGATAACGACCTTAAACTTAAACTTCAATTGTGTTATCAAACAGTATGTAAACTTAATCATTTTATCTCGAAATTGAGTACACGGTTAAATCACTGGCATTGTTTGTTAGGATTTACAATTGAGAAAAGATAAGAAAGAGTTGCCTTCATCATGGTCTATTCTGGTAGATCTATTTAAAACCCCACAAATGAGGAAAAGAATTTTAGTTTCTTACTTTATATGGTATAATTATTAATCTTCGAATTAATTAAAAAAAGCTTTGTAATTCTTATATTTTATAGGGCCTCCGTATCACTTTGTTATTATGGATTATCATTTAAAACCCCAACTATGGGTAACAATATCTACATGATTTCGTTTATTTCATCTTGCACAGAAATTCCTTCGTATATCGTCGGCTGCGTAATTATTAGGTACTTATCACGTAGACTAAATGTCATCGCATCTTTCCTAATCGGCGGCGCCTGTTGTTTGTTCATTCTCGCGGTTCCAGAGGGTATACTTCAAATCTTCCCCATTATCCCTTAACAGTAATTCAACAATTTTCTTGTTCATTTAGGAATGGAAAACGCTACTACCGGTTTAGCCATCGCTGGAAAATTTTTTATAAACATTACGTACGCCATAGTTTATCTTTATGCAACTGAAATCTTCCCAACAGGTAATCGAAACGTGGCCTTAGGAACGAGTTCCATGTGCGCAAGAGTTGGGGCCACAGTTGCTCCGTATATCAACGAATTAATGGTATCACAAATTCGTCTTCAGATTTTTTTTTTTAATAAAAAAAATTAAAATTACGATTTTTGCAGGGCGGTAACTCCCCTTTGATTTTGTTCGGTGCTGCTGCGGTCGCTGCTGGCTTACTATGTATACTACTTCCCGAAACGAAAGATAGACATTTACCTCAAACAATAAGTGATGTAGAAAATCACGTGAACTCCAATCAAATGTTAATGGAACCTCTTAGCAACGAAGAACCAAATACGTAATTCATATCGGTATTATTTTTATATCTTATCTTGAGGACCAATCTATTTGTGGATCAAGAATGCCTTTATATCACATGTTCTAACGTGATATATTAAACGATAAACTAATTAATAGTGTAAACTATTAAAATAAAATAACCAATTTTATTTTAATTCGTTTCAACGCGCATTCCAAGCAAGTAACTTAACATAGGGTATGCGAATCTTGTAACACACTCGACCAATGCTCTAAATAGATTAATATTTTATATCTGTATTATAAGTTTTCCTTTTTCTATTACTTAATTCACTTAGCCGTATTATTGGTTTATGTTAATTAGCTAAACATTTATCTCTATTTTTTTTTCTCCCAAAAAAATATGTTAATCGATTTAGGATAGATACGCGAGATTTTGTTTTATCTTTTATATTTACAGTTTTGAGAAAAAAATTCACTTTTAAGTAATAATAAACATGATCAAGCTAATATCGGTCATCAGATAATTTTAAATCCAAATTACTGTATTTTTAAAGTGAAATCATTATGGGAATTTCTAAATATTGAATTAACTATTTAGAGAAAAAGCGAGATTTTCAATCAGAACAAGGTATATCAGATTTAACTGTTTAGAGCATATTTTTTTTTGTTGCATAAACATTACGCTCGTCAAGATTTTTTAACTATAAAACATGATCGCGTTTTATAGAGTCCAAGGTGCAATATAAAATGTTTTTCGTTTCGCCTTTTAAATTGCCAAGCCAAACACGGAGACGATGCAGAACATAGTTTTGTTTTCCCATCTGACGGTGCAACTCCCTTGAAATTAAATCACAATTAAGATTATTAATTAATATAATTATAAAACATTTTTTTCTACCATCGGTGGTATTATCCCAAAAACATGTGCTAGCTGTATGCAATCCTGCTCCAGTCTTCTGCATTATTACGCAAGTTACTGAAATGTATCATTATAATACCACACTCGCATCAGATGGAAGAAAACTAAACCATGATCAATTTCGCTCACCGATATATTTGAACGGTTTGTTCAGCTTGGTCAAGTGGCCAATGCAATGTTCCACCACATTGGAGGTCCACTGATTAACTTTTTGGTGCAAATACGTATTTCCACCAATAACTGTTTCAATTGACTATATAGAAGACAAAAAAATAAGTTTGGACTCTTGATTACATTCGAATTATATGAGAGAAAATAAATGGTGGGCCTTACCGAACCTTCTAATTATACAGTAAGCGTAATTATAAAAATATCCAATTTGTCTTACCTCTTTAATAATGTTACTGACTTCATCTACCACAAATTGTGTCTGGAAAAGGAGAAAAAACATGAGAATTTTTTTTTTTAATGGACCTACAGTAGGCGAAGGTAAACAAATTCGTTCTAATTATTACCTCCTCCGAAAGACTAACAGCACTTTCTTCCATTACAATATATTTGAATTACAAATCACAATAATAACGGTGGAATGTAAATTGAGATAATTAATCTCCCGAAAAATAGAAAATTAAAAGTTAACCACACGCATAACATACGAGAAGCGACTCCCTGGTTGAGAAATGACGGCATTCGTCATCGTTTTATTCGCAGAGAACTAATTTCCACTGTTGATCAAAGCACGTCACGCGAGACAACTTTATTAAAACCTATTTTTTTTTTTTAAAAAAATAAAATAAGTGCCACATCCTACAATTTCTATTTAATAAAACTTTAAACAGTAATATTTTAATTATTTTCTGTAAATTTTTATTTTTATTTCGCACATTTTGATTTTTTCTCCCTCAAAACTTTTACAATATTTTATTTTAATTTTATAGTAGTCGACTCTACCATTAAAATAAAATAAACATGCGATTTAACCTCTTACAAATTATTTATAAAGTTTTAATATTGTTGATCATGCTTCAAATCTATTTTTCAAAATCGATAAAAATTCTTTACATTTTTTTAAATTAAAAGTTTTACAGTATCGTCCAAAATTTACGCAACTATAATTAAAATATTATTTTTGGCATGCTTGCATATTTATAGCAATATTAAAATAGTAATTAAAAGGCATTGTTACCGATAATCAAACACGTTGTTTTGCTTTATAAATGAACTCGGAAAGAGTGCTAGAGGCGCGAATAAATTCATAACATTTAATTTCTAAGTAATATTTTGAGTATCAAAAGTTATAAAAGCGTATTTTTCTCTTTTCAACACTTGACATTCATTTCGAGCAATGATAAAATACAGGATCTACGTGAAAAAACTGATTTAAAACTTCTTAAGCAAGAAATGTGTACGTGAAAATTTAGTTTATTGTAAATTATAGATTATTTATTTTATTTTTTACAATTATTATAGTTCATCATCAACGAAGAAATAGATAAACGGTTGAATGATGCATCTCTCCAACTTTTATATTATAATTTCTTGCTTCGTACTAATTTGCGGTTTTGGTAAATTTGTATTGAGCGAAGATGATGAAACTCGCGAGGAAAGAGGATTGGTGGGGGCCAATGTTCTTGGTCCACAAAGGGGAATGCCGGATCAAGCGGCTGTAAAAACGGACGTAGGAAAAACAGCCAAAGTCAGAGTTTTGCCTTTTCAACAACCAGGTAGGCGAAATAGCATACAGTTCCATAAATAAATTATTTCTTGAATTATGTCATTTCTTCCATAAGTTGATTAATTTACTGTTTAGTTTTTTCTTAGTTAAAAAAAGACTATAATTTTGTCTGTACATATTTGTTTATTAACTTTAAGCTAATTAAATTAAGTATTAATTTAATTATGTATTTTTATTTTTTAAATTATTTTTTAATGTTTCCTAATTTTCGTTTTAACTTCCCTTAAAAATATTGTAATTTTATTTGATTTTTTTTCATACTCGTACTAGATTTGTTCATTTCACTAAAAAAAATCTGAAAGAAAATTTTAATTTTTAAGATTTGTCAATTTTTATTTAAAAAATTGATTTTTGTGCTTGGGTCTATAAAGACCATGACATTTTTAGTGCCAAGTGTCTCCAACTGGCTTAACCTCGAGGTTAAAAATGTTTGCAAAGAAAATAATTTAATCAAAGAGAAATGCTAATGCATTTTAGCATTTAGAGAAATGCTAAAAACATTTAAAAGTAATTTAGAACAATGTTTCTGAAAAGCCTCAAATAATACAGGGTGTCTCTAAATGAGTGAAACAGTTTCACAACACAATATCTTATTAATTAAATGTGATATAAACAAGTTCTGTAAAAACAAATGTTTTCTAAATATGCTGAAGTTTTTTTAGCCATTTTATAAAATTTTAATGTGGCTGCAATCTGCCACAAAAGCATCAAAAATGCAAAAAGTTAATTTCTCATAAACACATAGCAGCGCAATTAGCCACGATCCACTGAGCGGATCGCCGACTTAAGTTAGTGGGAAGTGGCAGAACATAAACCCAATAGACACAGACACCCAATTTTATTAAATTGTCCAAACCAACGCAAAATATTTTTCCTACTAGGTACAGATGAATAAATGAGTACAATTAATGTTTAATTTTTTTTTTTTTTTGGAGTGCAGGCTGCACTGTAAGAAATGATTTTTTTTGGCAAATTGAAGGACACAGAACATCTTTAGCTGAAGACTCGCTATTTTATTTTTTTGAAAGTTAACTAACAGCTGATTTTATGAGGGGAATGTATCAACTCAATGGATTGCGATTATAATAATGCTGGTACGCTTCTATGATAAAATAACTTTTTGCGTTTTTGATGCTTTTGTGGCAGATTGAAGCCAAATTAAAATTTTATAAAATGGCTAAAAAAAAATTCAGCATAATATAGAAAACATTTGTTTTTACAGAAATTGTTTATCACATTTAAATAATAAGATATTGTGTTGTGAAACTGTTTCACTCATTAAGAGACACCTGGTATATTTGTAGGCTTGCAAATTTGATCATACTGTATTTGTAAATGTGTATTATATGTGTACATTGTTGTTTACAAGTTATTAAAATGTTTACAAAATTATTGATTTATTGTTTACTGGTATTGTTCTTATGAAACTACATACAAATTTGCAAATAACTTGCACTAATGGGTGATTGGATCATTTCCATGGCTTACCTGCAAGTTCAAATTTTAAATATATTAATCAGTGACTTGTATCTGCAATCTTTTGTTCCCATTAAATTTTCCATTTCACATTTAATTGTCCATCTGGCCCATAACTTTGATCAATTTTGAATGAAACATATAAATATTTATTCCATGACTGCTATATTTTTAGTTGTATTACTTTCAAACTTTAAACATCTAATTATTTATTTACAGGACATGATTACTCAAATAGAAGACCTGCTAACCCTGCTCATTCCGCTCATTATCCACCAAATAATCCAGGTATTGTAACTAATTACACATTCTATAATTTTAAGCTAAGTAATAATTTATCCATAGAAGCAGACAGAGATAAATATTCTGCTAATCATGATAAACTAACAAATTCTCAGCTGCACTCAGTAACCAATGCTTTTACATTCCCAAACACTTTAACAACAGTTATTAATGAATCAAACACTATATCAAGTTTAAATAACTTTTCCAACCCTAAATTAGAAATTGTTAATACACAGGAAAATATTATTGCATTGGCCACTTCTGGTTTGCCAAAGAAATCAATTAATAACTGGTTTTCAACCATTTTAAAAAATTATTTTGGAGGGCAACATGGAAACTCAACTAAAACAAGAGAAAAGATTATATTTAAGCCCTTGAATATTCATTTCCACAGAAAACGTGAAGTTGAAGTAATCACCACTGATAGCACTGTTACAGAAACAACTTGCATTTGCGATGAAGATCTTAGTGGAAATTTTAATACATTGGCCCATCCTAATACAGCCGTGACAGATTCATTTAATGAGAATTTAAATTCAGATAGTTCCACAAATGTAGCAACTTCAGAAATTAATGATGGTATTAACACTATACAAGTAGATTCATATTCAGATTTTCCTTCAACCCTGTCAACTTCCTCAAAACCACTCATGCCTAATTTTATTACCAGTTTTAATACAGTTGTCAATACAGAAACTAATTTAAATGTGACAGAAGATATTTATATAAAAAATGAAAACTTAACTAGCATTACAAGTTATACATCAGATAACAATAAAAAATTAGCCACAGAGCATATAATTAATGAAGAAAATATATATAACTCAACCATTGATAGCATTGTTGAAGAAACAACTTGCATTTGTGATGAAGATCTTAGTGGAAATTTTAATACAATGGCATCACCTACTTCAGCCAGGACAGATTCATTCTATGAGAACACAAATTTAGATAGTACCACAAATTTAGCAATATCAGAAATTAATGATGATATTAACACTATACAAGTAGATTCCTATTCAGATTTTCCTTCAACCCTGTCAACTTCCTCAATTACAATAATTGATACAGAAATAAATAATACAGAAACTAACTTAAATGTAACAGAAAATATTATAATAAATGAAAACTTAACTAGCATTACAACTCATTTATCAGATAGTAATTCCAAAATAACTGCAGAACACTTAACTAATGAAAGCTCAAGTAACACAATTCTAAACGAATCTATCAGACACCAACACAATTTAGAAAACTTCAGTTATGAAAATCAATTGGGAACTTCAACAGAATTAAATTCAGAAAATAAACTTTTCAAGATTCAAACTCCTATTGAAGAGCTATTAGAACAATTTGGGACATCAACAAATTTTAACACAGAGTTACCAATATTAAAGACAGCTCAAACTTCAATTGATGATGCAAACACTGATCCAACTGTACAGATAGATCTATTAGATGGTATTACATTAACATCTTCTTCCACAATTTCATATCCTACTCAAAATATAGATGAAACAAATGGTGTTAATGATCATTCAGAAGAACATGATTGTAATAATCCAATATACAATTGTAAAACACATACTAGTACAGATGAGTCAACAACATATTCAGACTACAGTTCAATTTCATCTACAAAAAACAAATTTTTACATTCTGAAAAAATCAGTTCAACACAAATTGCTGAAACATCTGATTTTGGTAACATTTCTTCTGAACTGTTACCATCACAGTTTCCTGAAACTTTGTCAACTACTAATAGTGATGAATTAGAATTTTGTGATGACATTGGTGAATCTTCAACAATTGGTAAACATGCACTTTGTAGTGGAACTGAACTGATTTCCAAACTAGATGATTCATCTACAAAACTTTCCAACATTCTAGTTAAAAATATTGTCAGTATTTCGACCCAAGAACTAGAAACTAGTTCAAACACACCAGCAATTAGTTTTGGTATTGAAAATTGCATTGAAAACACTAGTACTTGTTTGGATGTTACAACTTCAACTATATCAACAGCTGATTTTGAAATTGACATTGAAAATGTTAACAATAGCTTGGATAGTACAGTTTCAAATATTTCAATTACACTAACAACTAGTCCTCAACTTGAAAATGATGGTGAAATTCTTAGTAGTAATTTGCATAGTACAACATTAACTATTTACGAATATGAAAATGCCAATGGCAGTCTGGATAGTGCTACATCAACAACCAATTTTGAATTTGAAAATGTCAGTTACAGCTTGGATGAAAGTACCTTAACTATTTCAATGAATCCAACTACTAATTTTGAAGTTGAAGATGGCAGTAGTAGCTTGGTTAGTGCAATTCCATCATCTACTGATTTTCACATGGAAAATAATAACAGTAGCTTAGATAGTGCAGCACTTATTATTTCTAGCACACTAACAAACAATTTTGAATTTGAAAATGCTAGCAGTAACCTAAATAGTACAACTCCAACTACCAATTTTGAAGTTGAAGATGGCAGTAGTAGCTTGGTTAGTGCAATTCCATCATCTACTGATTTTGACATGGAAAATAATAACAGTAGCTTAGATAGTGCAGCACTTATTATTTCTAGCACACCAACAAACAATTTTGAATTTGAAAATGCTAGCAGTAACCTAAATAGTACAACTCCAACTACCAATTTTGAAGTTGAAG
>JAQGAY010001350.1:0-14870 GCA_034698085.1 Polydesmus angustus | reverse complement strand
CATTTTTATATTGCAGCGTTTGATAATTTTTTTTATAATCTTGAATAATTTTTTTATAACATATAATATACCGGTAATAATTATTAGTATTTAAAATATTTTATCAAGATTTTATTAACCTTTTTTAAATTTGGCTCCTCTTCTGCTACGGTTGCATGCAACAGTGGCAACCCTTGGTTGGTCATCTTGAGCCACTGTAGTTGTCAGAGCCATTTTGTAAAAGTGTGGGCACGGAGTACCCCAGTCCACGTGGTTTAACAAAATTTTTATATTGTTGTTACCTTCATTTTTTGGCTACTGGTAGCTCATTTTTTTTGTGTTTCTGAAAATGAAATTTATTTCAAGTACCAAGTGGATAAAACAAGGAGTTGCTAAGAAGAATCCAGAAAAGGTTTAGTGAAAATTATGTAGCCTAGTCATTATTAATACAGTACAGTATTATGAAATAAGAGTACAGTGTACTGTAGTTTTGTTTTACCTTTTACTAATGTTTGGGAAGTAGCCTGGGTTGTAATGACTATTATGAAATAATATTGATTGTTGATTTTTGTTTAATAGGCATCGTTAACTAAAGACGAATTAAAAAAAGTATTGGATGAATCTAAATCAAAATTAAATAAGTATTATAAATAACTTTGTGGCGTGCAGATTGTATTATAGAAATTATTATCATGATTCGTTTCATTCAGAAATAATTCTGATCCTGAAGCGAGCACAAGTAAAGCCAGTTTGGAGAGTGTTGAAGTTTTAAAAAATAAAGACACTTACGAATTCGAGGATGATTACGATTGGGAGAATTATGATGACGATGGTCAATTTAATGTAAAAATACTTTTAAAATAATTTGTAATAATTATGTTGCACTTTAGATGACGATGTTGGTGGCACAGCAGCTGGTTTAGCAGGCTTGAGTGTGTTTTCTTCGAATGACGAAGATCCATATATGACTGCCAAAGACGATGTAATATCAAATCCTTAATCTTAATGCTTGAAATTAATTTTTTTTAATTTGATTGGATAAGAAGGAAGATGATTCAGATATTGAAGATTATTGCATTCGACCTGATGATAATTTAATTGTGTCAGCTCAAGTAGAAGGAGACAGTGGTGTTCTAAAGTTTTATGGTGAAATTTTAAAATGAAAACTAATTATGATTGGTAGTGTACATTTTAAATGTTTTTAGTTTATAATAAAAAGAACGATGACTTGTACGTTCATCATGATGTTTGGGTATCATCAATGCCGTTATGCGTTGAATATTTACAAGTGGAAGGTATTAAAGGTGATTTTAAATTATTGGGTCTTGTTTTTCATTTTAATACAATTTCAGATGAAAATCTTGTTGCTGTTGGGGGAATGAATCCTTTAATTGAAGTTTGGGACGTTGACATTACTGAAGTAGTTGAACCGAATTTTGTTCTTGGTTGCAAAAAAAATAAAAAAAAAGTAAGTAAAATATTGCAATTAAATTATTTTAAAATTTATAAAAATGGATATAATTTTTCAGAAAATTTCTCAGAAAGGTCACACTGATGCAGTTTTAGATTTAGCATGGAATAAAAATTATAGGTTTTTACTTGAGTTTAACGTCAAATTATTTTATAATTTAACAACATTTATAGAAAAGTTTTGGCAAGTGCTTCAGCTGACAAGACTGTCGCGATTTGGGATATTAACAGCGGAGATGTAGTAACTTCCCTCAAGCATTTTTCAGAAAAGGCAAAATATAGATTTAAATATTTTGTATACATTGTTTTTAATGGGTAGTGCATTTTTTAATGTAGGTTCAGTCAATATCTTGGCATCCTTATGAATCACAACATTTATTAACCGGCACTTGCTCTAGGTATGTCGGTAGTTTATTTAATAGTAATATTATTTTATTCGAACTTTCTTTTTATTAGCGACACCCAATTGCTTGATTGTCGAGACGCCGATAATATTGTAAAAACATGGAAATGCGAAAGTGAAGTTGAAAAAGTGATATGGAATCATTTTTCTCCATTTTATTGTTTTGTAATTATCATTATTAATGTTAATTACTGGTATATAGAAATTGAATTATGCTTATTACTCTTAGGCGTCAACAGAAAAAGGATTTGTTCATTGCTATGACGTTAGGACCAATAAATCCGTGTGGTCTCTTTCAGCTCACACAAAAGAATGCACTGGTTTAACTTTAAGTTCTTCATGCCCTAATTTATTATCAACTTCGTCACTGGATGAGGAAATTAAAGTATGGGACATTGCATCTGAGCCTTCTTTTATTTTTACACACAAACCAAAATTGGTAAAAAAAATTTTGCACCAATAATCTATTAGAGATTAATTTGTTCAATTTGATGATGCTTAGGGCAAAATATTTTGCTTGGAAAGTTGCCCTGATTATCCGTTTGTGATTTGCGGAGGTGGTGATCGTAAAGGAAGTAATTTAAAAGTAGTAGATCTCATGGACCATGCCGCAGGTAATTTTACTTGAGTGACTTTCAAAATTTTATTTTATTTAAATGATTTTTTTCGAATTTAGTTAAAAAGCATTTTGAAAGTATTTCACTAGTTATTCCTCAAAAGACAGAAAAAATAGGGAATAAATTGGAAGACAACATGCCTGAATTAAAAAAGAGGAAATTAAATTAATATCTGTAATTTATAAAATTTGTTAAATTATTAACAAATTAATTCCCAAAACAGTTTGTTATAAAACAGTAAAATAAAATTACTAATATGAATTTATTATCGACTAAACTTTCTCCAAATATAATTTTATACAGTTTTTAAAGCGTTATGCCGCGCCCGCATTGTGATGATTAATATGGATCAACACGGTTGATCAGACAGCTGCATTTTGATTGGATTTATTCTTCGCACAGTGCATTAATTTGTTTTTGATTACACTTTTATCATCTGAATCACTCATTTTAAATTAAAACTATTTTAAGTTCAACTTTTCTCTACCTGTATTGATTGTCAATTCTGAGTTGGCTGTTCAACATGACATTGTCGAACGAGGGAAAAGATTTTGTTGATCAACACCGATCAACATAGTGTGGACACTGCATTATAGATTTTTGAAGCTAAAAATTATGCTCCTCATTGCCTTGCTTTGCCAATGTATACCCAGCTTATATTAGCGGAGGTACCGACTTCTAGTGGAAGTGGTAGGAACTATTTAACATATGTGATGAAATGTTGATTTGAAATCACGAAAAAGGATGTAGGCAAAAATAATATTATTTTAATATTTCTTCAAATATTTATCATGATTTTTATACAGTATTTTTTGTTGTTGAAAAATTAATATATTGTTACGGATAAACTAGTAACTAAGTATTCGCATTCTCTTAACTTTAAAATGTTTAAAATTGAGTCGTATATAACTCCAATAATTTTAAGTTACGTGGACAAATACATTAAAAACTTAAAACCCGAAGATTCACAGGCAAGTTATAAAACATAGTTTTTTTTAATGTAATTTTAACTAGGTTTAATATAGAAAATATAATATTTATAGGTATCGTTATGGGGAGGCGATGCAGTGTTTAATAATCTGGATCTTCGCCTAGACGTTTTAGAGCAAGAACTAGGAACGCCATTTACTTTTGTAAACGGGCACATACATGAGCTGCGAATACACGTGCCTTGGACTAAATTAGGTTCAGAACCAGTTGTAATTACAATCAACACAATTGAATGCATATTAAAATTACGGGAAGATGTTTCATCAGATCGAGATTCTCCTACTGGAAGTGCTCCCGGGACTCTAACATCAATCAAAGTAAGAGGTGAACCGAAAGTTGCTGGCAGACCTTTAGATTCTTCTTCTATGTTATCTTTACCGCCTCCGAATTATGTTCAAAGCCTAATTAACCGCGTTATAAACAACATATCGATTGTTTGCAACAATGTGATTTTAAAATATGTGGAAGATGATATAGTATTGTCTCTTAATGCTAAATCAGTAGAAGTGTTTTCTGCAAACAGTAAATGGGATCGTGCATTCGCGGATCTTTCGCTTCCGGAGCTAGTTCTTAGGAAAGTTATTCGTCTAATTGACTTGACAGTTTGCTTAGACAGAAGAGATGCCAGTGGTAGAATAAGCTTGTATCAAGATCCTTTACTATATAGATGTTCTTTGGATTGCCGTCTTCATTTGGCATTTGAAAGTTTATACGGCAATCGCTTGCTGGCTACAAGATTTGATATTCTTTGCGATCAACTAGATTTTTCGGTAACTGCTCATCAATTGACAATGTTTCTACGTTTAATAGAATTAGGACTAGCGCTCCAAGCAAATGAACTAACCTCCGTTTCAACTCAAATTTTAAATAAAGATCAAACAGAAAAACCAGATAATAGTGGGTTTACGAAATATTTAAATTGAATATTTATTTATTGATTTAACTATTTTAGATGAAGCTACATCTGATGGTTGGAGCTCTTGGCTTTGGTCTTATGTTCCTACAGGAATGTCTATTTGGAGCGAAGGAGACTCAATTGATGAAAAACAAAATTTTTCGTCTTCGATTTTCCATTTTGGAATTTATGTCAAAAGAGCATCATACATGTTTAAGGTAGGTCTATTGTATATTATTACGTAAAATGCAGGAACGTCATTTCGTGGATTTAATTTTCAGTCTTATTGTAGGTTGATGAGATTGGACATGATGACGCAAGTAATTTTAGCAATCGAAAAATTAATTTTCGGCCTTTATGTGGATTAGTTATTGAAGATCAATATGTAGATGTTGTTGCTCGGGGTATCGATGTTTTTAATTTAAAAGTTGGAGCGTGCAAGGTTATTGGGATCTTATGTGGCAATTGTCCGTGTGGTGTCGTTGATACAGAAAATTCAGTAGGGGTTTTTACGTTTTGTTATCATTTAACAAATTTGTCTAAACGCTTGATTTTAAAGGATGTGCAGTTTTTTATTGCTGGAATTGAAAAAGATTCATTGTCTAACAAGGATTTATTTTTACGTGGTTCTCTTTTTGATGACGAGTCGTGTGAAAACGATGGACAACATCGAGAATATTGCTTCGATTGGGATCAACACTTTTATTCATTTTCTGATGAATACATACAAAACACAAAATATGCTTTGAATGTAGATTATTTTTATTTTCTAGAAATTCCAGATGATATATCTGGTAAGTTTACAATTAAAACTTTATTATACCAGTAAAAACATTTATTTATTTTTAGAAAAATCCTCTGGAATTAGCGTCACAGATTTAGAAAACAGTAATTTAAAGGAACGCACTAATGTGAGAGTTTTTATTACATCGCCTCAGTTGAACATAAATAGTAGTGTAGTTCATCGTTATCAAACTATTATGGCAGCAACAACACCTTACGAATATGAACCATATGCAAAACAGAAAGATGGTATATCGTCAAATTTATTTTAACGTTGGAGTATTTTTATTTCATTTTTGTTATTTAGAACTAATTAATGAAGATATAACCATGCCTACAGATGAAACTGTTTTGGCTTTGGAAAGATTCATTCCTTTTAAGTTTACTAAAATTGTATTATTGCAGCCCGTAGTCATAATTTCAATGGCTAATCATCCTAAGTCTTTTGATAACGTGGTACCATTGTTAATTCTTTTTGATATTTTATTAATAAAATTTTTATAAGTTAAAATGTTTTTGTTCTAGAAACCTGTAACAAGAAGGAAAGGATTAAAAAACCAAGATGAGCTACCTGTTATAAGTGAAAATCAATTGCCTAAAATTACTATCGTGGGAAGAGTACTTGAATTTCAACAACGCATAGCATTGTATCCTAAGCGATTGGTTTCAATAGTTAGTCTTCTTAAGTCACCATCGGAGTATTTGATGACCAATTGCCATTATAATTTTGCAACAGAGGTTAATAATTTTACTAAGGTTTTTTTAAGATGTTTTTGTACGTATTTTAATCTTTTAGTTAAGAGAAGGATGTGCTACTGTATCCTATGGAACTTTAGAGAAAGAAATTAAATTGCCATTTATAGAACCTTGCCAAATTATTTGGAGGAAAAAGTCGATCTTGTATCCCGTTATGTGGAAGAATCCTGTTTTACCAAGCTCTGAATTTAGTATTGAAGTTGGTCAGTTTTCTGTGATATCTACAGTACCACAAATTATTTTTCTGAAAGTAATGTGGGCTACTTGGTTTGAACTTCAGTGGCATTTACCTCAATTGTTGAGTTCTAGTCTCATTCAAGACGCGTTTGCCCAGAAAACTGGTAATTTATTTTATTGAATTTATAAATAATTAACCAACTAAGAAGAAATGAAATTGGAAATAAGTAGGCCCTTAAACTCCTAACCTAAACGCTCCAGATAACGCATAATTATAGGATTATTACTCTTGTCATAACTAGCATTAATAAAAACATAATGGTTGTTGTTAACGTAGTGTTTAAGAAAACAGCTCGGCAAGAGTAATAATTATAGCAATTCGAATTTACGGTGTTTTTAATTTGTTTTAGGAAATTCTTATTTAAGTTTAAGACTACGAGTATGTAATTTCCTGTGGCGACAGTGTCAAAATGAAACTTTAAAATCTTTATTTGTTACTCTTGGTTCTGCATGTTTTGATCTTGAAAACATAGGTATGTAACATGTAGGCCTAAAGCTTATAATTGAATAATCTAATAATTATGTTTTTATCATTAATAGATAACAAAAGAAATCGCAGTTGGGCACCAATATTTCATGGTCCACAAATTCCTTCAGCTTCTTATACTCTCAATTTTTTTCAAGATGCAAATTTATTTGTTGATTTATCGCAGGAATATTTGGACAAGCCACTTTTTCAGCTAACTATTCAAGTACCAATTAATGTCAATAGCATAATAAGTAATTTCCTTATTTTTTGTTGGGTTTTGCAAGAATTGAAATTAATAATTATTTTTAGCTCCAGTTGCATTTCTCCTCTATATTCAAAATTCAGTCATTTGCTTCGATGCTCGACTATGTAATTGGATATTATATCGGCCTTTTATTTCTGAATTTAAGGATACGATAGCTTCTTTATCGAATTCTAAAACTTTGATTGATACATATGAAGCAGAATGTCATTCTAAAGAGGATTCAAAAGGTAATTTAAGTTAATGTATTACCAGCGTATTATTGCAATAGAATTAATGAAAATTTTTAAGATTCTTGGGTTTCAATTGGAGGAGGCGTAACGACAACAGATGCTAGTAAATCAAAATCTTTGACAGTAGATAGTAACATCAAGAAGGGAAAAACTAATAGTTATTTATCTAATTCAATTGGTTTCATTTCTGAGTGGTACCTTGTGCTTCAAAAAATGATCATTCAAGTTGAGTTCAAAGGAATTCATATTTTATTTTGCAAAAGTGAAATTCCGTGGTCCTTTGACCGTGGTCTTTATGATAACAGAATCTTATATGACATAAGACATATGGTCTTAGCTAATACATTTCCAAATTCTATTGTTGTCAATGTTCCAACAATAGTAATTTCAAATGATGGTCCAAAATTATCATTTCCAATTGACGTAGCGAATATTCCAATTTCTTCTTTGAGCGGTAATAGCTTTTTTGTTGATTTATTTTGAGTTACTTATTTTTAATTTTATAGGTTTTAACAAATTTCCATGGACTGTTCGTATTGAAAATTATAGCGTCATATCTCTATATCAATATGATTCTAATTATTTATTATTTCCTGAAGTTATTTCTTCTACTGTTGCTATAAATTCTAAAACTGGACATTTGAATCTTACTCAACTTAATGTGTGCATTCATTGTGACTTTCAAACCGTGCATATTCACTTATCGCAATTTCAGGTACAATTGATTTTTGTTAAATTGTATCATGCCACTTATTTTTTAATTTTATTTTAGACTAAGTTGGCAGTTGAAATTATAATGGAGCACGTGTATAGTATTTCCTCGTTCTTTTCAATGGCTATTACTTCTGGTTGGAAAGTTCTTTTTATTTCTTCTCATTCCTTGCCGATTTTTTCTGAGATTTGTAAAGATGGAAAAGATATGAAAAAAATGAGCAGAGAATCCTCTTTTTCTGAAAAAGAGAAATCATCGTATGATGCTTTGTCATTAACCGGTCTTGAACGGCCTGAAAACGGTATTAAAGTTTCCCTTTGGCTGCAATCAACACTACCAAAGTTAAATGTGGATTTTGTAGAACGGTGTAGTACATTAAAAAGTAAATATTTGGATTTTATTTGTATACATGTACAATCATTAAAATTAATGTAAATTTTAGGCACTCGAGTTTCTTTTCAAATGGAAGACATAACATGTTCTTTTGATATTCAAGAAGTTTATTCAAAGATTAAATTAAAGGTTGCTTCATTGAGAGCGAAACATTTTATATATGAGTAAATAATTTATAATATTATAAAATTATTTTTGATATTTATTACTTTCTAAATATTAGTAATGATAATGAGTGGAAATTGGGTGGCTATGGTGGTATAATATTCTCGTCTGGTCAATCTGGAAGTGGCTTGTTTTTGACTAGTGTTATCCCTGGTGAGCTTTTTTTTTATATTGCTTTATATATTAAACAGAGAAAATAATACTTTTTAACCTTAGTTAGAAGTGAGCAGCTTCATGATAATGCTTTAAAAATTGGTGATACGTCTGGCTCATTTTTGATCGTCACTTACACGCGTGTTCAAAGAAAAAATGTTCAAAAGCGTTGGGCAAAAATCTTAAGAGAGCGATCTGGTGGAGATGATTCTTTAATGAATCAAGCCATAAGAAATTCACCAGATATTAATAGGCCGAAATTTATTAGTGAAATTGACATAAAACTTCTACCTATGGAAATAGTTCTTCAAGTTCCATTATTAAGGTGCATAGTAAAAGTATATCTACCAGTAATAAAGTTAACGTCGTCATCGATGTCTAAAAATATCAAAACAAAAGAAATTTTGCCTACTTGGAGTACTGCAACATTGCCTTTAATTTATTTTAGTTGCGGTGAAATTAATTTATTTTGTCCTAATCCATCCATAAATGAAGAGCGAGAGGCAATTGGATTCAAAACCGTGGATGATCTTACTGTGCTGCAACTAAGTTCAATTGATTTATCCCCTAATGCTGACAATCCTCTTTCCAGATTAATAGTGAAACAAGATTTATATAATGTTGCTCAAAGAGCTGGTATTTTGAAAATTCCAGGCTCTGAAGTAGAAGATCGTCAATATCAAATTGACATAAAAGGACTTGCACTTAGCACAGGTTTATGGGAACAGTTAATTAAATCCAGTAATATTACAACTCGAGAAACAAATCAATCTAAAACAATGGGAGAAAATCCCGCTGTCGAATGGAATCTAAAAACAAATCCAGTTAGTAACGTGTTTCCGCGAACTACTTTATCTCCATTGGTTTCCAGTTTTGATTTACGAATTGTTGCTGCACCGGCAATTGTTTACGAAAAAGAAGAATTGGATTTTCATTTAAATGTTAGTAAGATGCGATGTTATTGTTTAGTTGTTTTATTAATGATGCGCTTGATTTTTTTGTAGGATATTTTAATTGCTGGACATTCTTTGGAAGTCAACGTTTCAACTAATGTTTTAATTTACTGTGGTTTTCATCAATTGGATTTATTGATAAAAACAGCATCGTTATTCAATCAAGATTGGGAAAAGGACAATGAATTTAAAGAATCGTTTAATATTGAAAACAAATATATTAGCAGGAATATTCGAGACATGGACAGTGGAATTGAAAGCGAAGCTACATCTTCTCCAGGACTAGCTTTTAGGAATCTGCAGTCACCTCTTGATATTAATCAACTTTCCTATTTTAATCCTTCTTTCCCTGTTAATTTGTCTGCTATGCAATTGCCTTTAAACACGGTGCCTCAAAACTCGGATTCAATTGAAATGACTACGCCATTTGAAGTTTTACTTACTGCTGGGCTAATAACCATTAGTTCATATTTCCCTGAGCATTATTTAAACGTGCCTAATGAATTGAAATATCCTAAGTTTGAGCAAAATCGTAGTCAAGGATCACGCAATACAGAATTGGATAATATTACTAAATTTCGAAAACGCTATAAAAATTCCGAACCGCAAGACCTTTCTACTTCTAGCGATGATGAAAGTTTGAAAATAAGACCCATTCGTTATAGGAGAAAAATTAAAGAAAATTCAGCTTCCCATGCTGATTTAACTGTTGGGTAATAATTATTAATAGAAAATAATTATTGTGCCATTGTGGTATTAAATTTTAAAAAATAAATGTATTTATTTTGCTTTATAGTTATGATGGTTCCGTGGAATCTTCAGAAGATGAAAGTTGTGTAAATGAAAATTTAAGTGGTATAATTCCTGTTTTTTACATCCTCATATCTCAACCCTATTCGCTTATAAAACGCAGTAAAGATTCTTATAAGTTGGAGTTATCTTGCTTTGATTTAAGTATGCGAGGAGTGAATTCACTAAAGCCCATTCAATGTTAGTTTGTGATTATAATTTAGGTGTTTAGTGTCTAATTTTGTGGTTATTTGTGAAGGTGACATTCGATTGCCAAAATTGCAGAATTATTGTGTACCGTGGTTTGAAACAGTTCATGGAGATCCAGATGTTAAAACAGGAATTCCTCCATCATTGTATACATTGACTGTTGTAGGCCAAACTACAAAAAAGCCAAGTATTTAATTTTTTTCTACGTATTTTGAGTATTATAAAATATTGTTGTTTTCTTTTTATAGACATAACATTTAAAATTGAACGTCCCGTAAAATTTATATGGGATAATTGGAAATATGAGCAAATTTTGTTTTTAGCAAATAGTATGAACTATTTTAAAGAAGAAAAGATTTCATCAGGGCAATCTGGTTCTTGGCAAAAATGGATAAATTCTGTTTACGAGTTGCATTTTATTACTAAACAAATAATAGTGTTATTAGAAAATGTTGAAACGATTGATACTCGACTAATTTTTTCGACTGTTAATTGTTCTACCGTTATAAAATCAGAAAATCAAAATTTCAAAAATGACGGTAAGAAATTTATTTATTATTAAATTTAAAGTAGACTTTTTGTTATATTATCTATTTTTTTAAAGATATTTTGGAAAATTTTGCATTGTTATTTTCGATGAATGGATGTATGGTGAAAAGTCAATTTATGGAACCAGAACCGCGACCAATGTTGGGGCCAATTTCAGTCACATTTGATTCTAGTATTAAATGGGAAAAATGGTCTTCTTTTCCACTCTTTTGTGTTAAACTAGGTTTTGACACTATTATTTGCAACATCGATCGAACTCATTTGAAATGCATGAAATCAGTAATTGATAATTTAATTAAATTTGATACTGTAAGTAAAATTGGTTGGGGAATATTTATGAGAGAAATAATGTACTTCATTTTTGTTATTAGAAAAATGAATCAGATAAATTATCTTCATTTTCGTATTTTCCTAAATTTGACGATACTACAAACAGCAATCAAATATGGCAAGATGATCTCCGAGTAGGGGTATTTCAATATACTCAAAATTCAGGTGGGAACCGTGTTGTTAAATTCTGATGTACATGTATTACTTCAATAAGAAAAAAATTTATGTTCTAGATGAACTTTCTAACTTACCAATTTTACCCGGTCCAAATGAAATCGTTTTTCGGAAAGAACAAGGAGGATATGGTGCAAGTATGACTTGGAAATATCCTGAACCTAGAGCACTAATTCGCGCGGAGATTCATCCTGTGCCTTTTCGAGTTGCTGTTGAAGATCTGCCATTGTTAGAAGAGAATGCTCAAAAGTTTCAAACGGAAGTAATAAACCTTTTTTGTGCTGTAGCCTATAGGCTAAACAGTTACGGTATATCGTATGTTATATTAATGGCAATTTTTGCAACAGGTATCTTGTGCTCTTCAATATTGGGATGAAATGCTGTCTTCTTTTATTACTTATCGTGTGTTTTCACTGTCTGAGATTGAACCGTGCATTCTTGACTTGCCTATGGCAAACTTAGACTCTAGACGTGATTTAATTGTCTCATCTTCATGGCGTGTACTAATGGATTATTCAGATATAGAGGAGGATTTGTAAGTTTATTAAATTTTTATGTGAGAAAAATATTGAAAGTAATATTTACAGATCTGTAGACAAGCGACAACGATGTTCAGTTTCACCACTTGCTTTGGCGGCTTGCATGAGAGTTGATTCATGTTTTCGTCCATCGTTTATCCCCGCTATTAAATTTCGTTTGAGTTTAGATATTTTAAAGATAATATTTAGAAATAATTTTTCCTTCATTGAAAAAATAGGTAGGTCATTATATTCTATATAACATTGTTATTTATTGTAGTTTGCTAATGTAAGTGTTTCTTCTTTTTATGTGAAGATAATTTTAATCACGTAACACCATATAAATTAGACGGAACTCTTCCTCCTTATCACGAGTTTTTGATCGTAACTTTTGAAAACCTGAAATTCTTTCATCGACATTGGAATGATGAATGTAAAACTGAGGTTGTATTGATGCACATTATTTTAATTTTATTGTACTAATTAGTTAGTATTTTTGAAGTTGGAGGTTACCACACAACTGGAAATTTTAGATTATCATTTTCTGTCATTGCAAAATTTGATGGACCCTAATTTTGTCAAAGTGCATTTGTCGGCAGCTCATGATGATGATCGACAAAAAGTATTCAAACTAAATTAAATTGACCTTGTTGTATGTTACATAGGCTATGCATCAATCATTTTAGCCCTATGAATTGGAAACTGTAATTGATTTTGGACCAATATATTTTCATTTGGAACCAAAACTGTTATATTCTTTAACATTGGCTTGTAAATTGTGGTCGGAGGTATTTACAATTTTTAAGTTTATAGTAACCTAGTTGTATGGAGACTATACAAATTTTCATTATATAATTACTTTTTTAGGAGGATGAATTGCTAAAACATTATTATTTACCATGCGCTTACGTAATTTGCAATAATACTTTTGAAACAATTAGATTTGGACAAGTAATTTTTATTTATTTTTTAAAGAAACAATTGCTTTTACCTTAATTAAAATATATTTTAAGGTTGATACTGACGAAAATATTGTATTAAGTAGTTTGAAAGTTCATGCTTATTCATGGAGGACATCAAAATGCAAAATGGTATATACAGTAATTCGATTTACAAACTGGTTAAGATTGAAAAAAGTATTGATTGGTTATAATTTTTTGGGTGGTAGATCATGCATCTTTGCATCGAAGGAATGCTTTGGAAATGGTGTGAACCGTTCCACATTGACGAAGACGGGATTCAAGTGATTGAAGTGGAAAACGAAAATAGGCGGGCAACAATTCTTGTTCAAATTCAACAATTGAATGTTGTTCAAAAGAAAGTGACATTCAGTGGCCAGCTATTAATTGACAATCGCTTGAACATACCGATTGACATTTTGCTCAAACGCAGTACTATGACCTCGCCTTCAGTGGATGATATAAATACAACTTTATTACCGTCATCAAATTATATTCCTTCTTTTATTATTCAATACGAAGATTCATGGCAATTGCAAGTAAAAACGGCTGCTCCAACTAAAAATAAATTGGCATTTTGGTCTTCGGCTATATTTTTAGACAATTGCATGAAGTTATCACCATTGCAGGTTAATGAATGTAATATTGCTCGATGTATTAGTGAATAATTTTTATATTTTTTAATTTTCAGGTAATCAATACAAATGGGCAGGAAATAAATTTTTGGTGTAATATATTTAAAGAAAAAATTGGAAATGCAACTCAGCAACTAGTAGGTTATTATTTCAAATACATTTTTTAATAATTAAATGTAAGTTTTAGGTTGTTCTTTGTCCAATGTATATCGTCAAATCTCACTTGCCGCAAGATATATTTATGGAAATAGTTACTCCTAGTTTGGGTACTGCAACAAACATAATTCTGAATGGCAAAGCGGTTGAACAACACGTATTTTGTCCAGGTCAACCTCAACTTCAACATAATATAAATTTTCGTTTAAAGTAAAAATTAAAAACTAATGAATTATATCACTGGCTAAATTAACTAACATATTAACAATTATTAAATAATTGTTTAGTTTAGAATCAGCTGTATCAAGTCCGTCAATTCCGTTGATTCCAAGAACAAAATCCCAAGCGAGTAAGAAAAAAAGGGATATTATCGCTATGTGTGAAAAATATTTAATATCTAAAGAGACAGATTGGCCACATTATGCTTTCGAAGACCAAAAAATTGCTAAAGATAGGTAATGATTAACTGTTTTATTATTAAATACTTTTTTTAAAAATGTTCAATTATAATAAATTATTTTACGTTCTTTTATAGTGGCGATAGTTTCATTGAACAATCTCTGGTTACGAATTTGAAAGAAATGCACTTAGAAGTATTGTTGGTAACTATATTTTAAAATTAAAAGTTAAAATTTTTTTTTATTTCTAGGTTTTAATGAAGCCACAATGGCCAGAATGTGACACAATTCTTATTAATATTAGACCTTGGGGATTAATCACAAATCACTCTAATATTGACTGCAGCATTGTTTATAATAGACATTCTTTAGATGATTCAATATTGGTTCCAGCAAAATCTACTATTGCTTTGCCAAAAATATTAGTAATATGCATGCTTGATTTTGTCAAATAAAGATTGATACAGTAATTTTATCATTTTATTTTTAGGAAGCTGCTAAGATGTGTATTTACTATAATAATGAAAGTTATTCTTCTAACTCGTTCTATCTAAACCACGATGCAGATGGCTGGTTGTCGCAGGCATCGTCTACCAATGCTTATCAACATTTGAATATAACTATCAACTCGCCGAAAATGAAAGTAATTGTATTTTTTATTTTGTTGAATTGCTGCTTTGCT
>JAQGAY010001349.1:0-14882 GCA_034698085.1 Polydesmus angustus | reverse complement strand
GCTATAATACAATAGGTTGAATAAAGCCCAAATTAACAGCAGTCTTATGTCTGAGTAATTTTTTTAATCTATAAATTTAATAGTCCTATATATAAGTTTCACCATAGTTACTATAGTTTAACAGATTTGAGCTTGAGTAATCTTGTGTATTACTTATAATTTAAAGTATTGCACACGATTTTATTACATTTTTTGAATTTTATATACATAGTACAATGATTTAAATTAAAAATGTTAAAACATCTGGCTATTTCAAATAATTAATGTTGAAAGTTGATAACTCCAAATAACGACGGTACCATTCTTAATATTTCCAACTGATCTTTTAATGAGTTTTTATTATAATTTAGACTGTTCAATTGATTCCGAAGAAGTTTTTCACGCTCCTGATATGTTTAAAACAAAAAGTCATTGTGTTATACCGTTCATCAAAAGTAAAGTAAGAACAAAAAATTAATGTAAAATTTTAAACTTACTTCAAAAGTTTCAAACTGCTTTTTTAATACTTCATATTTTCGCTTAGAACTTTGCAAATTTTCTGTTAAAGTTTTAATTTCCTCATTTCTATCTAAAATTATTAAACTTTGATAAAAACTGAAAAACAAAAGTTTGTATAAAAATAATACCGAAAGTTAATTGAACAAAATCCAATATAGCTTGATTTATATTTGTGGGTCTACTACCATCAAATAACTTAGAATCTCTTGACGTAGACGAGTCCAAAACAACAGAAGTTGGGGTTTGTTTAACAGCCGTTTTACCAAATTTTTCTAAATATGAAAAAAAAAAAAATCAAACGTAATATTAATTAATGTAAATTTGTTGTGCAAATTAATGTGCATTTTTTTTACCAACAAGCATTTGACGATGATGTCGCCCCAAAATGTGTTCATTTTTATTGTGATGGTTTATAAACAATTGATCACAGACTTTACAATATAATTCGTTAATTTCTTCATTCTAAATTATTTTTACAAAAGCAGTACCGGTATTACAGCTAAAGTTAAAATATAAAAATAACATGTTTTTATAGGCTACTTTACATTATTTTGGTCATTGTCAATTTCATTCATCACGTTCGGTTGTTTTACGTCATCTTAAATAAAATAAAAAGGTAATCAACAAATTAATTTTTTTATCTATAAATTTCTCATCGTACTTTGTATATTGGCATTCAATTCCGACATACCGGTATTTTGTTTTTTTAACAACTCTAATTCTTCGCGATACCTTTTCTTATCAGCCTCCGCTTTTTCCAAATACTTCTAAGGTGAATAATACAAAGTCAATATTCACAATTATTTTTGAGCAAAATTTGTCTTACTTGTTTATCCACTACGTTTAAATTTGACCATTCTTTGCCTAATAATTTAGTAACTATTGAAAATTCAAGTTCAGGTTGTGTAGATTTATACCATTTTCGCCTCTCTTCCATAAATATTAGATAACTAAAAATTAAAAAAAAATATTACATGTTTCTAAAATTATAATACTGTACATGTATTTTAATATTATACTGTATAATTACCCTGTAGTGGGAGATTTTGGAATTTTAGCACTACAAATTTCCAGTTTCCTTTTTTTTCCTTTTGGCCAACCTCCTTTTCGCTTTTAATTAAAAAAAGAAAATGTTGATCAGCATAGAAACAAGTTCAAAAAAAACGTATTTTACGAATAATTAAATCAAGGAGAAAGGACTGGTTCTAACTTCTATAGTCATTTCTTCTTGATTAAATTGACGGTCGACTACCGTAGCTTGCATACCGGTATTTTTGGTTCATCGACTAATTTAGTTTCTTGAGTAACTGAATTATCTATTACTAATTGTTGATCTAAATTCGGTTTATATTCTTCGAATTCGTTGTCTCCATTTGACTCAACAATAAGGAAAGTGTCATCTCTGATATAAAGTGGCAGATCAATCAACTGTTCTGAAAACCCAGATAAATTGCAACAAAACAATTCATAAAATTTGGTACAGTAATATATTTATACCTTTATGCTGCAATTGAAAATCTTGCATTTCTTTTTCTTGTTATTTATAATTAAAACTGTCTAAAACCTCACTGCCAACAGTGTTTACTCTTTATTTATTATTAATTATTAAAATAACTTATAAAAATTCATTCACAATTCGTGACAATAGTTTTGTTGTCAAAGATCGTAGAATCGTCCTCACCAGATGTCGCTAAGTACCGCACATGATGTTTGCTAAAGGCTTGACTCGCGAGACAGAAATCGTGTAATTTCTTCCAAAGAAAAATATTTGATTAGCGAGTCAAACGTTGAGAAACATTTAAGGTTTATGAGGATTTGTATTAGACGACATGTTGTTGGTTTCATTTTTATAAGCAACGTGATTAATTATGAAATTACATAATCGTTTTAAGTATTTAATATTATTATTTTGTTTGGCTGCGGTTGGTGCTATTTTGGTAAAGTATAATATTATTCAATTGATTTGATTAATTGGTAATTTCATGTGTGTTTTTACATCAACAGGATGAAGAATTCGGTCAAATAAAAGTACATTTGCAGCATTCATTTGATCACGGTAATAATAATTGTTGCAGGGCACAATTTTTATGTTTATGAGTTAAAATGATGTTATTAGGTCCAAATGTGGATGATTTAACATTTACTGATCGAGGATCTGTTAGTTTTTGGCCTATGAAATTGTCAAAGTTTAACGCACCTATAGAAGTAGAGCTAACCAAAAGCGAACAGTTAAAACTAATTGTGAGTACTGTATAATAATTATAGTTCTGGACGTTAAGATATAATAATGTAATATTCTCTAAGTCGCGCCTTTGATATTGTTATTTAAGTGTAAGTTGTTTTGTTTTATTAGGATCTAGTCAAAAACGATGGGTTTTACCGAATTCGAGCTCCAATCAAGACAAACGATTCAATCAATTATATATACACATTTATTAGAGCGGTACTTCAATTTAAAAATTTTATTAAGGTTGAACATTTTATTTATATACTGTATATATATTTAGTGTGCCTTGTACGAATCGGATTTGTCCGATATAATGACATTACATACAGATATAAATGGCGATCTCATTGGTATTTCAGCAACTACAAATAATCCTCTTTGCGAAGGAGGCATTAATCCGACATCTCACTTGAAATATTTTAAAACAGTCATTGAAATTCGTCCTATGGAAACCGGACCAGCGTAAATATTATTTTCATAAGTTTTACGAGCTTAATTCTAAAGCTTAATAAAATTTTATTTGTGTAGGCCTGATGCTGCTGCATTCATTCAGAAAGTGGAAAAAGAGAAATCAGATAGGGCTAAGAATGATCAAGGCGACAACCGCTCCTTTTTCTCTAAATATGTAAATCTTAAAATTTGTATTCAGGCTTTTAAATTTACATGATTTTATTTACTTTACTTTATTTTCTAGTGGATGTACATTGTACCTGCCGTAGTATTCATGCTTATTACTCAGGTTTTCAGTCCGGACCCTCAAGGCGGAGGTGGAGGCGGTCGATAAAAGTAATTTCATTTAATATAAATTCAATAAAACCATTAACAATATAACTATAATTTAAGAAAATTTGCAAATGTAAGCTGTTAAGCAATTAAATGTTGCATTTTAAACAATATTTATAATCAAACATTTTATTGTTAAAAGTTAAATACAGTATAATTCTTAATTTCTAAAATTGCGCGATGTTAAACAACAATCGATTGTTGACGTCGGTGTTTTAAGTAGTTTACTACACCCAGTCCGATGATCAAAATGCCCTATATTTGTATAGACCGTTAGTTTTATTTTATCTAGAATGAGTTAACGAGATTACTTACGGCAAGTAATTGTAATCCTAAAATGACCATACTTGCTGAAGAAAATCCCAGTAAATCATACAGGGGTCCGCCAATTGTTGGACCAATAAAGCAACTGATATAAAAATTTAAAATTTAAAATAGACTTTTTGAATATCAATATTACCCAAAAGCGTAAACAGAGTTGTATAATCCAGCTACAAATCCTTGCGCACTCAAATTGTTTTGTTTATGCGATTTCCTGTTTTAAAAGTAATTCTTTTGAATTATAATTAGAACAATTTATTCTCATTTTGATAGCTTACTCAATAATGTTTAAAAGTGACATAACACTGTTAATTAAAACGCATCCAAGACCAATGCCAATAACTATCAATGAAGAAACGACGGAACCAATTGTTCTAAAGATAGAGAAAAAAACAAAACTAACTAGTAGGCTATTGAATCTTTGTTTATATATAATACTAACATTTCAAAATGTATGAATGGAGCTGGTCCTAAAAATGTCAAACCGATGACTTGCAATAACATTCCAAAAATACATATTAAGTTGTAGTGACCCTAAACTAGCTATGTTTTATAAACTTATAAATTGATGACAGTTGTTACACTTCAGCTAATACTTACAATTTTATCAGCTAGTCTACCATTTATTACGCTTGAAATAGCGTAAGCACCTCCCATAGCCATAAATAATAGTCCAATTGTAGATGCAGTTAGATTTAACTGAATTGACATACAAATAATTCAAAATTGCGGATTATTATTTTAGTCAGGGAAAAATAATTACTGGGTCCAAATGAGGTTCTAACAAAGCTTGAATAAATCCAGTAGCAGTTGCAACTGTAAAAATTGGAAATGCGGTTATAATAATAGATGGATCTTTTAGAACTTGAAAAACGTTCAATTTATCTGTATTTACATTGGTAGCGCCACCATCTCCTGCAAAATTATTAAACCAAATATTACAAAAATCATGATAATTGACCTATTTTATTACCAAGATTTTTTAAAAAAAATAGAGACATAAGGCAGAATGCCATTAAAACTCCTCCAATAACAAAAAAAGGGAGAGAAAATCCTCCTAACTAAAAAAAAAAAAAAACATTATCGCCGAAATAATTAACATTGTTAAGTTTAATAATTATATTTGAATATACATCATAAAAGCAGCCTCCAAGAGTTGGCCCTACTATTAAACCAAATCCAAATGCAGTTTCAACGGCTGCCTGTAAAAAAAAAATTAAGTTTTAAAGAATTTATCATTTTATAACCTTAAGGTTTCTAATAACCAATGCCGTTGCCATTGCGTTGGGGAAAAGCCTATAGGCCAACACAAAACTGGAAGTGTAAATTGCAGAGTCACCAAGAGCCCCGAATATCCTAATGACCACAGATAAACCAAAAAACATTGCTTTTGGTGGTGACCATTCCAAGCTTCTATTCTTAAAAAAAAAGAATGATGCTGAACAATTTGTAAATTTTATTTTTTTATGATGCAAAGTAATTTTTAAAACTAAATTTACCCGAACAGTATTGTACAATATGATGAAACGAATACTCCAGCTCTAAACATAAACAAAGGTCCAATTGCTTTTGACTATAAAGTTTAAATTTATAATAATTATTCATTTGAAAACTGTATATAAGCTTAAAAGACTAACATAAATTCCATAAAAAGGAGAACTTAAAAAAATAATTAATTGAAAAACACCAAATACAAAACCGTATTGTGATGGTGGAACATCTTTGTTTTCAGCCTATAAATTATAGGAAGTTATAATGGGCCATTATTTAGTTACAAAAAATCCATGCAATATTTACCTCTTGTGGATAAATTGGAGCTTGCAAAGAATAGCACATAGCACCAGTAAATACTGTTATACATACTAGAAAGGTATACATGTATACTTGAAATTTGGTCATAGGAATGACCGCCGTGTCGGATTTTTCATCAGTTTTTATAGAAGCCATTTTAAATAACTTACTGTTACTCAATTCTAATGGAGCAAACTAGTTAATCGAGTATCAAAAGGGGGATAGATTTTGATTAACAATAAATTTCTAAAATCATAGTGACAAACTATTTCTTCTGGTCCATACGCACTTGTATTGCTAATTCAAGTAGCCACTAATCAGTGATATGACGCTTACACCAACTTATCCATTCTCATCCAGTGATTTCCAAATTAAAATTAATCAGTGGATCTTATCTATCACATATCTTTTTATGATTTAAATCAAGTTAAAAATCAACTTTGCACAGTTTTTTTTATTTTGAAAAGACCATCGTAATGTGTTTCATAAATATTGGTTTTATAATTATTAACCTGCAAAAACATCGTCGTCAGCGTAATATATAATTATTGTTTTAGTAGCAAAAATTTAAGTAGGCTACATCAGTTAATATCAATTTTACAAGCAAGTTAAAATTTTGTATACTGTTTTGTGTACTATTAAAATTTAAATGATTATTTTATTTGCCATCTTTAGATGTAAATTTTAATTCGATCCTTGAAAATTACTTTGTAGTAGCACTAAAAATATTTCCTAAGCCTAACAGTTGTGCAACTAAAATCTGTTAAAAATAACTGCAGTGGATTGATATTTTTAGTTTAACTTATTATTACTATAATTTAGTTTAAGTTCAATTTTAATTGAATTTAAATAAAATGTAAGTTATTTTTGTTATAGAAGTACTAAATCCCACGTATAATAATATAATTTCAGTCACTGATAGAATCAGAAGTAAAGCTGAAGGTTTCAAAATATAATAATATTTAATATTTTTATCTGGCATTTGTGGCAATTTAGCATTGATATATTTTACGGTGGTTTATTAAGGAATTTGTCTAGAATGCACATTAAGAATATAAATATGTACAACAATACAGTGCGGTTTCAACTACATTTATTTTAAAGTTGAATTTGTGACCAGGAAGCCTCGACAAACGTGATAAAAATATACATTGATTTTTATCTCATAATCCGGTATTTTTTTATTCTCTTCCAATAACCTTTATCAATAAAGTGCTTATTAAACACGAGTTTAATACATTGTTACGATTCACGTGAACAACATTTAGTATAAAGTTTTAAATAAGCGAACAGTCAAACAAAAGCCGCCAATTCAATAATCAGCAATTGTATGTCCTTGTTAAATGAATGTTAAGATAATGTGATATCAACTGTGCGCATCAAACAGTGGAAGCCAATACTAGCTGCTTTCTATTTCTGGTGTCCGAATGCGATGGTGCGAGATGTGTAACATCGTTTTAAAAGCATTGGTTTGCTAAATCAAGTTTCTTTAATCAACTTTTTAACATAATTGCTTTTTAAAAAGTTGCTTAAGAAGGTTTCCATGGCAGTTAAAAAAGTTCCAGAGGGATACGAGTTAGTTCCTCCAGATGGTGGCTGGGGATGGATGGTATTGGCCGGCTGTGTCCTTTCCGGTCTAATGATATCTATGCCTTTACAAGCATTGGGATTAATGTTTCAAGATATGTTGAGAGAGTTGGACACGACCACTACTGTAGCAGGCTGGATTCCTGCAATTACAGTTGCCACAGCCCAATTTATAGGTAACATTATGAATTAAGTATAATATCATAATTTGAAAATGTACGATTTTTTAGCTCCGTTTAATGCAATTCTCATCGATGTGTACTCGCCAAGAGTTTCGGCCATTAGCGGAGGCTTATGTGTCTCAATTGGCCTTATTTTATGCTTCTTTGCCGGCTCTGTGCAGGTGTTATTTTTCACATTCGGAGTTCTTGTTGGTAAACAAACATGAAATTAATAAATGAAATATCAGTGCAGAATTAGTAATTATAACATATTTTATTTATAATTGCTAAATAATAATGATTTAGGTGCGGGATTGGGGATGGTAACCAATGCATCCTATGTTTTGCTTAGGTAAGTTTATTAATTTTTTTTTGGATTTAGTAATATTAATCGTCATTATTATTTAGTTATTATTTTAAAGAGAAATACGGAATTGTTACCGGAATAGCAATGGCTAGTTTCTCAACGGGCAAATTTGTATTTTCACCTGTGATTCAAGTAATGTTAGACCATTACAACTACCGGGGAGTTATGTTAATTTTAGGAGGAATGACTTTAAATGTTTTGGTTGGAGCCAGTTTATTTCAATCAGCTCAACAACATTATATTCTAAAACCTATCGCAGATTTCAAGTTATCGCCTCCAGATATTGACGTGGAACCAAAAAGTAGTCTTTCAATAGAGGAAACCAATCTTAAATTTGCGGACAAGACAAATAGTCGAAAACCAATATTATTAACCAATGAAAATTACAAAAAATCGTCAAATGAATTGGACTATGAAGCCGGAAAAACATTGTTAAAAACTTCTGCTTCAAAGGCAATGATTTACGAGCAACAACGCAAGTTAAGTCAAACTTGCAGTATGGAGATGTTACCGTTATCTAGACCAGCAATGGAAAAACAATCGGAAGATATCCAAAAAGAAAAAGGTTGCCAAGAAATTGATGAACCGGACAATTGTTTCAATAAAGGGCCTTTGAAATCGCTAAAAGTTGCACAACTCAAACAGCCAATTTTTTATATAATATTGTTTTCCGGTTTCCTCCACTATGTCAGCTCAATTTATTTCGGTGTTTTTTTGCCATCATTAGCACTTGAAAACGGGCTACAACCAATTGATGCAGCTTTAATCATGTCCATGAGGGCGGCTGCTGAAATCGCTGGCCGGCTCACATCTCCGTGGCTTCAGAATTATTTCAAACTTAATCTTATGCTATTCTATGTCAGCTTAGCCATCGCCCAAGGAATTTCAATCATAAGTACGTACGGCTCTTATAATAATAATAATAGAGATTTGGCGGTTAAGCTTTGCTTCTCGTTTTTATGCTAAAACCGGCCACTTATGTTGTCCGAGTTTGGAATTTATTCATTTACATCTGTGCAAAAATAAATTGCAAATTTCAAACACGGACTATATAGGAAGTGGACTTAAGTATAAGTACAACGAAAAAAGCTTAACCGAAAAATCTCTAATTATTATAATCAGTGACGTGTCATCTTAACTGGCCACGTGGTACAATTGCACGCAATAGCTACAAATCACTATAATGTTTTGAAATTTTTGCATCGTCGGTAATTTATTCCCTAAGAATTTTTTAATGGTATATTGCACAGCTTTTGAACCACGGTCAAAACTTTAATGTTCAACGGTTATGTTACGATCAACACGTTAATGACGTCAATTTTTAAAAACTATAAAATGATAAAAAAATTTAAAATTTAAAACCAATTAAAAATATTTGTTTTTTAGTATTAGTCTTCACCTACAGTTTGGCAGGAATGGGCTCTGTAACCATTATCACTGGAATCTTTTACGGTGGTCACACAGGTCTTTCAATGTTAGTGATCGTAACGTGCGTTGGAATGCAGAATTTAAGTTCTACGTTAGCTCTCTCTCAATTCATCCAGGGTATTTTGTGTCTACCGGTTGGTCCAATTATCGGTGAGTTTATTTTTTATTTTTAGTGTCTTAACAATTTATGTTATTTCCAATCCCATCCAAAATAACAATTATAATTAAGACATTGTTTCTTAATTAGGTTTTTTGAGAGATTCAGTTGGGACATTTGATATTTGTTTTTACGCCATTGCTGGAATGCAATTTTTTATCGCCGCTGTTTGGGGAATCAAACCTTTAGTAGTTAAAAAATCTAAGATCTAAATTTTAATAATAAATTATTGTAATAACTTAATTCATTTTTAATATTATTTTAATCTAGTTTTCATGCAACTTGTTGCTATCTATCTAACACAATTTTTTAAAAAAACAAGATCAATTAATTTAAGAATAAATTAACTATTTAAATATTATTCTATTTATAAGATACTATTTCAGATAATATTATTACTAAAACTTTCATTTATTGTGAATATGTTTACATGATGATGTAAAATATTGAGTACCTGTGGTACTATCGAGTGACTTCTGTACAGTTTATTAGCTTAAACTAAAAACAATTGACCATGAAATGCCAAACTTCGACTTTCTATCAGATCTGCAACCATACTTGATATTTTCACATCCCTGCTGTTGTCCATCTATAATATAAAACAATAATATTCAAGGTACAACTATATAATTAATACCAAGTTTTTATATGGACCTGTTCAACGTTCCAAATGACGTGACAGCTGGTAAATGATTTTCGCTTAACATTAGCCAATTTTTTTGCAGCTACAAAAACTGTTTGAAATTGAGATATATCGGGAAATGGTTCTTGAGTATAAGTTAAAACATGAATTGTAACGCCTTGTACTTCATCAGAACACTTGGTAAGAATTTCTTCTACATTTTTATCATTGGAAGGCACTAAATCTTCAACAGTTTTATTGAAATGTAAAAATACCGTGTTACTGTATTCTTTGCAATCACCAGGTTCTCGAATTTTAGAATTGCATACTGTTACCTGATCAAACATTAAATAAATGTTTTACATACACAAAAATTTACATTTAAGACTAGATACCTTTGACAGTTTAATTTCCAGCGATTTTTGAAGGGTTTCTACTAAACTAGACTGTACTTGGTCAGTGACAATCAAGATACGATTTGTCTGCTCTAAAAAACACTTGATTAAAATATTCTGCAAATTATTAATAAATCTGTATTAATTAGTAACCTTTTAACATTCCTTCAGCTGCATATAAATCTTTCTTGTGCGTTACCTATTAATAAAAATAAATCAAAATTAAAGTGAAAACGATTTATTTCACTTTCTCACTTTCCAAAGATCTGGCGTTCCATCAATAAGTTTGGCTTTCACCCCTGCATATTTTAACGCTAAATGTAAACATTCAGTGCCATTTAACAAGTCGTACTCTGAACACTAAAAACAAAACAAAAAAAAACAACGTCAAAATAATGGAATATGACTGCTTTCTTAATTAATAATGCCTTCTCGTAAGCCGCTTTAATAATGTTATATTGAAAAGCTTGAGGCATTTCACTAGCATAATATAAGCTTCTGTCTAACGATTGACTCAGGTAACCGTCTTCATCTTTAGCAACTACAGTGGATGTCAAAGGACAGACAACTCCAGCTACCTTTAAATAATTAATTTTTTAATCTAATAGCAAAACAAAAAAATAATTTATTTAATTTTTAAGATTCTCAACCCCAAATTTTTTGGCCGATATGACAACTTCTTTTAGCACCTCCAAAGGAACTAAAGGTCGAACACCATCGTGAATTACAACGATATCAGGTATTACATCTAACAAAACATAACAAGTAAATCACTTCGGACAAATATCATGAATGAAAAAATTACCTGTATGAGCTAATGCTTTAATTCCTGCAGCAATTGACTGATGTCGTGTCGATCCACCTGCTACAACATCACATAAGCTGAAAGAATTATCTTCCACTAACTCTCGCATTAGTTCCAAATAATCCAAAGAAGTCACAATAATAATTTTTCTTATCCAAGAAATTCTAATAATTTAAGATCAAACTTTAAAGAAAAATATATTACATATTAAAACAGTTTAAATAACTCACCTTTCAAAACTTTGAATTGTGTGATATATCAGCGGTTTACCGAGCAGCATGCAAAACTGTTTTGGCTTCGAATTTCCATAACGTAAACCACAGCCGGCCGCAGGTAATATCACACTAACGTCCAACAAAGGCTCCATGTCTTCATTTACATTTTAACTCGTAATATAAAACTAAATTTGATTTCCTAAATCCTTCTTTTTTAAACAAAAATGTTTATTGATGAGTACAGTCATGTACCTCAATTGCGATGACAGCGTAATAAAAAACCCCCTCAAAATAGAATAGATAATGTCTTCTAATAAAAATAAATAAACATAATTTACAGTTTCCGGCGAGATTTTAGCAACTTTTAATTATATGGTTATTAGAATAATGTTTATAAGATGCTAAACACGTTTCTAAATACATTTAATATTTTATTATTAAAAATTATTTAATAACGTAACAAATTTAAAATGGAACATTATGTCTCTCTGGCTGATTGCTACCATATTTTAAGCTACATCCTCACTAGCTAATTTTAAGTAGATTTGAAAATCCTTTAATATTAGCTTGTTTTTTAAATGTGTAAGTTTGGATAAAAATTGAAGAAGATAGACTTTATTATTATATTTAATTAAAAGTAAAATAATTTTGATATGAGATTTTAATAAAGTATACTGGCTAGTGTAATCAAACTTAATGGCTTTTGAGTCTGGTTGAATTTCACGCGCACTGCTGAAGAAAAATTAAGTACATTTTGTCATAGATTTTGTTTTCGTAATGTTTCCGATTTAATATTTTTTACACAATTATAGTTATTTTTAATTAATTAATTTACTTAATAAGAGAATGGCTTGTTGTGCTGTGTACGGTTGTAATAATAACAAAAAGAAAAATAAAGACCTGAAATTTTATGGTTTTCCTAAAGATGAAGACATTGCAAAGCAATGGATAAGTGCTTGTCAAAGGAAAGATGTGATTAATACTAAATCAGGTATATTGTAATTGTAAATTAAAGGATAAATGGTTATAATAAATAAGTTCTTTTTTTTATTGCAGCCCGAATTTGTGCAGATCATTTCGAGAAGGACGAATTTCACGAATCTTTACGACATCGTTTATTGGGTTATTTACCCAGAAATTGCCGAAATTTAAAGCCTGAAGCTGTACCTACGCTAAAAATTCCATTCAAAAAAGATTCCGGAACAGAAAACAGAAGGACAATGAAAGTCGAAAAAAGAACACGGCGAAAAATCGCTAATGAAATAATTGATAATTCAAGGTTGTCATTTGTTTTAATCAACACTTTACAGTATTTAATTATTTATATTTTTTAAATTACAGTGGAGATATTATAAAGGATAGCGAAAATTTAATTTTGTTAAATGCTAGGTAAGTTTGTTTTAAACCTTTTTAAATTATAGATAAACTAATAAAATGTATTTTGATAGTGGCGAAGCTTTGAAAGAACATCCCGATATAATCAACGTCATAAATGCTAGGTTATTATTACATCTTTAAATTAATTTAATGTTTTAAAAACATAACTTTTTTTGGGTCATTTCATAGCGTGATTACCGTCCAAATTCAGCAAGGTGATGATCGTTTTAGCGATAACGGAATTAGTGGAAGGTAACATTATGTTCATTTAATTTTGAACATGTTAAATACACTGAATAAAATATGCTCGTACATGTACTCGTAATTAAAATTATATAATTGATACTTCTGTATATCAATTAAAAATAAAACATACTTTGATAAAGTCGTAATATGCGTTTTTATAATTATTTCAGTGGGAAATCTACTGCAGAACAAACACAAAATGGAAAAACTACGTATGAATTTTATTCATTTATTTTTATGTTTAAAATTATTGCTTTAATTTTTTTTTTATTTTTAGAGAATGTGAGTGCCAGGGTTTAATTAATGCTGCCAACGTTCTGAACTCTAAATGCATAATAAAATATCAACAAGAAAATGAAGAGTTAAAATCAGAAATCAGCAATTTAAATAATCAACTCGAAATGCTAAAAGAAGAACGGAAGAGTTTTATTGTTGAGCGTCTAAAACCGATATTCACAGACGGTCAAATTCGATGTCTATTTCAACCTGTGAGAAAGAGGATTTGTTGGTCAGATGAAGATATCACGTCGGCTATAACTTTAAGGAGTGTAAGTCCTAATGCTTACAGGTATCTTCGCGAAAAGATGAACTACCCTCTGCCAGCCGTTTCTACTTTACGTAAGTGGGTCCGAATGAAATTGGAACGGGAACCAACCGAGCAAATTCTAGAACTTGTTAGAGAAAAAATGCCTTCTTTGGCATCGTTAGAGGATTAAGATTAGAGAAATATATAATTTTGGTTATGCAATGTACAACAAGTGGTGATTCTAATATATCGCGGCGTTCCAATTCGTTTATAATTTCAGCGAGAGTTTACTGTTTACTTTAATCGTCATTTTTTTAAGCTTAAACTTTAACGTAGAGTCGTATGTTGCTGACACCATAATTTACTTAATACTTATCCTTTAATTTGCCTACTAAGTGAAGAATAAATCGATATGCTGATTTCACTTTGGTAATTTTAGTTACCATGCTATTTATATGTTAATTAATGGCATTCTGGCTTTTCTCTGATGTTTTTGAAATTCAGCCGGGGAATGCTTCGGCTTCAGTGGAACACCCAATAGGGGGTAATTCCCTCTCCAAAAAAAATCCTTAGTGCATCTCTGTTCGGTTCACTAGAGACAGTGAAGATAAACCATCATTAATTATTATTCCGACGTCTTTAGCTCTTCTTGCCTTGTAAAACCACAGTACTGAATAACAGTAGCTTTTTAGAAGGCACACTTTTTGTCTAGACCTTCAATGGTACAGGCCACAAGTTCACTAGGGTGGTGTGGATTGAAAGTGCTGTTTCTGGGGTCCATAATTTGCCCAAAAATAATTTACATTGTAAAGATCTAAATGAGTGAATGGCAAGAAATTATTTGTAATGACTATAGAGCAGTCGATTTATTGTATATGGTGCAAGCAACATAATTATGGCTCAAATTGTTTGTTTTATTAATTATATGTATTTGTATTAATTAAAATGTTATGTAAAAAAATGCAAATATATTGTATAAAATAATTAATACGTTGTAATTAGTCAGTACTCCTACTGTACAGTTATTATTAATTAGGCGGCCTGCTTAAAATAAAATGCCGAAAATGCTGTTGGAACTGTAGCAATGGAATTCAATTCTGTAAATTGCTTCCCTTCGGCGTTCCAAAATTAATTATTTATGGATCTGTTGACGATTATTATTTTGCGTGAAAGTAATAGCAATGTGTACAACGTGACCCCATAGTCTTTCATTTACAACTTTCACCACCAAAAATACCAATTAAAATTTAAAAAAATTGTATCGAAAAATTGCACGAGATCCTGGCTCAGGATCTCGTGCAGGATCTGGGGCCAACATGCGCAAATTCTAGAATCATGCAGAGGCAGATTGCCCAACAGGCGCATTCGGGCCTCAA
>JAQGAY010001348.1:0-14882 GCA_034698085.1 Polydesmus angustus | reverse complement strand
ATTGCAGTACCCGTGGGAGCAGTACCTTACGAGGCAAGCTTACAGCGTTAAGAGAGTGAGAGAATAATGGTAATGGTGAGAAATTGGCTTGGCTATTTATACAATTTTGTGTAACCTAATTAATGATGCTGTTTACGTCAGAATTTAGGGGAATTAATAAGGTGATTGACCGCTAAGACGAAAACATTCTGTCAACCTAGATAGAACTTCCGTCAAACTTTCCATCATTAAGTTGACTTAAATTTTGTTATTTATTTAATAGAATTATGGTATTTAATAAAATTATGAATTTTTATGAAATTTTGTTTATAATTTGGAAAATTGATAAATTTGAGCAGAATGTACTGTTATTTAGTATTATTGATTAATTGATTACTAAAATTTTATGCTAGGTAGTTGTTTTCTGCTGAGAGAGTTCTTAGAAGGGGGCGTATCTGGAAAAGGGTGTATGTGCCATAGCGAAGTCTACGCACATATAGCCTTTTACAACATAAACGAACGAAACTTATTGTTTTGTATTGTTTTCAATTGTTAACTTATCTTAGGTAAATTCTGTGAATATTATTCGAAATAATACGTTGTTGTAGGGTGATATTCATATGATTAATTTAGGAATATTATTGTAAGGTTATATAGGTGATTCTATTGATAATCTTATTATATTTGTTTAGAATATTTGGAGAGAATCAAGAAAACTCGGAGGTGTATAAATTTTTCTCATAAGCTATTAATTATTTAAATAAATTCAAAAGGAAAGAAAATTCTTATTAAATATTAGCATATGCTGTGAGGTTATCAACCTAACAGCTGAGGAGCGGAAGAACGTCACTAATAGGGGAGAAAGCAAGTAGGAACAGTAGCGACGTCATAATGATAAGGGAGAGGAAAGAGATAAGCAATTAATCTCCTGGTAGGAATTTCTTTTAATATGGCTGGCTTATCGTGAGGGAAATTTAAGCGAAAATGGCGGATTTGTTATCAGCGGCAGATTTAAAAGGAGATAGAGAGGATAGCGAGGTAGGGCACGATTTATCACATGTTCAAACAATAACATTGAAGTCCCATACGCAACAAAAACAACTTAAAAAAGTAAAAACAAAATTGCAACCTTAGGATTTTAAATAACGACTAGTATTGATATACCGGTACTCGTACTAAATCTTCAAATTCAGTATTGCAATTGAGGCAATTACTGATGATGACGAATAAATGTAAGCGCACGTCATACAATAATTTATTGTTTGAATTATTTTTAACAAATTAAGATTTACACACTGAATACGACAAATATTTTGAACCTTATTTTTTTCAGGTAATAAACTGTGGTGTTTATTTTCCGAGTTTAAATAAAATTTTCTAAACTTAATAATAATAAAAGTAATATTTTTCAGTGGCATTTTTAAAAATCTCTTTTACTTTTACAGTATTGTACATTATAGTATTATGGAAACATTTAAAAAAATAATTTTTAGAGAAAATTATATAGCCTACACCATAAAATTTTATTTAATTATAAAATGTTCAAATATTTTTTATATTACCGTACCGGTAAATAATTTTAACAAAAACTATGAAAAATATTATTATATAATATAGTACCGGTATCAGAAGAGTGCTTTCTGTTTAACGAACAAGTTTTTTCAGCTTAACATTATAACAAATAAGAAATCATCGCCATGGCCAAAATAATAATTAAATCAAAAATACAAACATTAAAATAGGTAATATACATAATATAATGCCGGGTATCCGAAATATAACACTACAACTTCCGAAAAACAACTACCAAAAATAAAAATTTAAAAATGGTGCCAATTTACACAGAAACCCAGAAAGGTTTTTGTGTATAAAAATAATTTCTTAGTAAATTCAGAAAATAGAAGAAGTTACTTCCCCCTTGTGATTATTTTTTCTTTGCGCCCATAAACCATGAAAGACCCACTGAATAGGGAAAGACTCAAAACGTCCGACTTAAACCTTCGACCATGCTTAAACCATTTAGAACATGACCATGCTTTGACAAAATTAATTACATCCGCAATCAAACATTATTGTGATATAGCGCGCACCACAAAAGGCAATTTGTTTTAAATTAAGCTATAATACTTTTTAAACTCTTTAAATAACAAACCGTTACGGAAATAACAACTGTTTAATTATTTATCATGAAACAGTCAGTTACGACCAAACGTAAATTTTAAAATGTAAGTGGACACTTATTATACTGACAAGTTAAATTATTATATTATACCATTAATAAACATTTTGTTACACTTCCCCAAGTAAAGCTTAAAACTTTTTTAAAAGTTTTGATTACCGTATAACTGAAAAATTGCAAAGTAAAACTTTTTATTGATGTATCAGTAAAATTGTTATTGAGAAGTGTTACGAGCCTTAATTCCATAGCCATTTTTTAAACTTACTTGTAGCCGATGCAAGAAAACTTTTTTGAGCTTTTATTGCATCTTTAAAAGAAATTCCCACATTTTCCATTTCTCCTAATTCTTTAATAATTCTATTGACTTCTTCTATTGAAACAGGTGAAATGTTACTAGAGGTACTCAAAGCCCTATCTAAGATCTCTTTTTCTCTTTCATAATTTTCCATCATTTTTTGCAATCCTTTTATAACACTGTTATTGTTGCTACCTGCTTTTTGAAGGGATTTTTCATTCTCAATTATCTGATTCAAATGTTCTTTAAATGAGTCGTTTCGAACAACCATAGCATTTTGTTTTAGGTAAATGGCTAATTTCGCAGTGTATTTTGAAAGCTTTTTCTGATTTTCTTCACATTTATGGATTTCGTCTTCCAGGTCTCGTATTACTTTATTTGCTGCTCCAATGGCTCCTTCTTTTGTTGCTAACTGAGCCTTAATTGTTGGATCAACAACTTTTGTTTCTACTAATTCTGTATTATACCATATATGCAGATGTTTAGTGTAATTGCACTTGCAAAGACGACAGGTATCAGTCCCACCCATTGCCCAACAATATCGCAATGCTTCCAATCCAACTTCTTCTTTTGGGACTTCTTTCAGTCCACAAGGTTCGTGACATTTTTGTGGATAATGGTAAGATGTAAATTCTCCAACTTTAAAAGGTTCTCTGCATTTTTCCCCGGTACATACTGTGCATGGCTTGTCCATTTCTAAGACATTTAGGGAGACTTTAGGCATATAAAGAACTTTTTCAAGGTCTGTTTTATCATTTTTACAGTTTTTAATGTCTTTTTTTTGTTGATTTAGAACTTGAATGTTGCATTCAAGGGTTTTAGCTATATCAGCAAGTGGTTGAGATAAACTCACAATTGTTTGACGAGCTTCGTTAATGGTTAATGTCTCAATTACTAAATGGGGCTTTAGTCCGTGTCCTGCATCTCCTTCTACTATATATTTTATCATTCGTGAGCTCTCTTCAACTGATTTCAACCAACTTTGCTCAAAATTTTTAAAATCATTTTCTTTAAACTTTATCCCATTTTGCAAAGCAATTAGAAAGCGAAAGGACTCATTATCTAAGCAAAAGATATTACTCTTGTTAAATGGAATCATTGGGTGTGGTTCTTGTTGTTCTACTTCTTTAAGAATCGCTTTTAACGGGGTGACTGTATCACCCGGACGATAGAAAGTACTGCGAGAATTTGTAAAAACAAAAACAATATTTTTGCTTGCTTTTTGATGTAAGTGGCATAGTAGTTGTTTTATGCAAAACGCAAAAGAAGGAGTGAGTCTTGACTCATTCGGTTTCAATAGGATACAAATCGCATATAATTCTTCAAAACTAGAAATGAATCTAAGCATTCCATCTAGGTTTGCTCTGTCTTGATCGATTCCTCTAGTGTCTCCTATTCCGGGTGTGTCAATTATCCTGAGAGCAAAATTGTCAACTGGAAATACATAAGCTTTGCACTTTTGAGTAGCTGATTTCCCGCCTGTTGTCCATTCATTGTCATCTTTGCCAAAAGAAACAGTTCTTGTTTCATAATTTTCATCAGGTATTGTAAATTTGCTCGCAATTAATGCTTTTGGAGTTTCGTTTGTTGCTTCTTCCAAATTATTGAATTGTAAATAATTACAGAAAGCATTAATAAAAGTTGATTTTCCAACTCCAGTCTGCCCCAATAAAAGGATATTGTATTCCTTCCCAGGAATTCCAGTAAATCTGCTGTCTATAAATGCAATTAATTAAAAAAAATTGTTTTTAATAAAATAAATGAGCCATGTTTGTATACTTTGAATTGGATTTTGGGCCACTTCATCATTGGAATTGTAATCCATCTAAAGTAACAATAAAAGTTTTATGTTAAAACAAAAGTGTTTTTTTATCATGAATGGGGTCAGAATCAATGTTAATGACATAACATCCATTACTTATGCTGGGACAATCGTAATGTTAAGTAGGGGTAGATATAAAAAAATTCATAAAATCAACAATTACCATATTCAATTGTTTGTTTCTATAGTTATTTACACTCTAGAGTAGTCTATTTAAAATATCACCCTACGTTGTATTAATTTACCGGTAAATTGCAAAAATATTTACTGTATTCCTAAACAAATATGGGTATTGTATTTTACCTGAGTTAATAACCTCTGTACAATTTCTCTATCACAAATACTTGATGTAAAGTAGATTTTTTCAAAAAAAATAAATTTTTAAAAATTTCTTGAAAATTTTGAACCTGTTGAAAGCAACTGTTGGAGTTTACATAGACGTTATTTATACAAGCTTTAAATGTCCAAAGGTTAATTTCGGGGTGTATTTGGGGGGTATTTGGTACGGATTAATTTTCCAGGGGTAATTTACTACGAGGTTATGGACAAAGGACCTCATGATTTAATTATTTTTAAATTTGCTGATGTGTTTTAACCTTAAATGTCAATCAGTCTGCAGTTTTTCAATAACTTTATTTTTACCCCAGTAAATATCAGTAAATATGATAACACTAGATTTTACTAAGTTGTCTAAAAAAAACTTTCTTACTTGCTCTTCGGGTTTTGTAAGATTTTTTAAAAGATCACTTTTTTTTTAATTTACCTTATCGAAAAACTTATAAATTTAGGTGAACATAGTTACATACCTGATTTGAACTCAATGGTGAATTTTGATACTGGACATTTCTGAATTGTTCTTCAGGTCTTGATGGTTTTTGCGCTTGTAGCTTGTAAAATTCTAATTCGCGTCGCATGTTTTCCACCTCTGGATTATACGAATCGTTTTTTGGTTGTGAAGGCACCGTAGTATACTAAATAGAAAAAAACACTTTATAATATCTAAGATAGCGCTTGGGAAGCTTGGACTAAGTAAGTTAACTATTGAATTAATCACGAGTTACTTCGACCACCTAGTCAAAGTGCATAATAAAGGAGTTCACTCCAAAGTGGAGGAGCTTACTTGCGGGGTGCCGCAAAACTTCTCGCTTGGACCACTCCCCTGCACCAGGGAGACCCAATTAATTTCCTTTTGAGGGAGTAGTACGGGTTTGCATACGATCAATATCCGAAATATGATTGTTTTAAAAGCTAGTTTTTTACTCTACTTCCGGTCTTCCAGAGGCTGAGAGACTTCCAACTAATCATTGGGTGGCTCAGTGGGCGCTGTAGAAACATTCAATTGCGAAATTTAGTGGTGGTCGTGTTTAGTAGGGATGAGTTTATTTGGAACGTGGAAAATGTCCCCATCTGGGCTCATTGCCAGATCGCAATTCCAATTTCTAAAGACCATAGAATTCTCTGTGTGTATTTAGAAAGTAGCATGACCTGGAACATTCATGCCTTCCAGGTTGTGGCAAGGCTATCTATCGTGGTGTACTTGTGCGGGACGGTACCACAATCGCTTGTTAAAGAGAAATAAGCAAATAATGTTCAAGTAAGGCGTATTCGGTATTGTCAATTATGATCTAGGGGTGCGGGTCCCAATAACCATTGGGGCGCTTGACTTGTTGCGTAAATCAATTAACGACTGCTTTAAGTCTTTATTTTTTGTACCTCTTCGTGCAAGCATGCGCTCCATCAGCTAAACGATGCTCGTTCATGCATTATTTTCTAAAAAACTTACTTTGTTTGCATTATTTTAAAACTATTCGTGGAATTAATATGTACCGGTACTGTATTTTAATAATTTTGTGGCGGATGTTGAAGGTCATTCGAGGCGAACAGTTTATCAGACAAAGTTACTTATTAATGGAAAATATTGTAATAAACGCCAGAGATTGTACTCGTCCATTTTTATGGAACGGGCTAAGTTATACTTTACGAGAGAAAATGAACTGTTGTGGGGAAGTATTTCGTGCACATTTTTTGTTGTTGACCTCGACTTAATCGATACTGAGGGTGCAATTTGTAATTTTTTAGATATTTAATTGTAATACGCCGTAGTTTAAAATAGATTATCCAAGCCATGACCCGCGCCAGTTCGAAAAAAATGAAGGAAAATATAGAAAATGTTTGTTAAAAATTTAGACATCGTTAAAGTTCTGTATTTTTCGTCGAAATTTGATGTTTTTTAATGTTTTTGTGTTCTTCTAGTTCATATATCACACATGTTACATTTACATTGACTAGATGGTGCCAGCTACATCTATGATTACAGACATGTAGGCTATAGCGTGCTACAGGGACGTCATTTTTTTTTTTTTTTTGGGGGGGGGGGGGGGGAGTCTTTTTGAATTTTTGGATGAGCCATTTGTAAGAAAAAAAGGTCAAAATAGGCAATATTTGGCTGTTTTCTTAAAAAGATTTTGCATCTCGCAAAGCTTGCGCTTATTTCTAATGTATGTAATGCAAGCTAGAAGAGAAAGTTCCAAGTTTTGACTTTGACTCTCCCCCCTCCCCTGGAAAATCTTGAACTAACCTCGGTGATGTGCTGCCCGTAAATTAATGCCATACTCGCTTGTGCAGCTCGCTTCTAGTGACAAGTTGGATCATGCTGGGTCATTTTAAGATATTTGTAATTGTAATGACGTTGTACTCGTATATACAGAGTGATCACATAAATAAGACATCTTTAGAAAGTGTCATAAAATACTCATAATTTTAATACTAATCATATTAGAGTTATTCAAAAATCATTTTTGAGTACCGGGTAATTATTTTTATGTATGTATATTTTATGACACTTTCTCAAAGTGTCTTATTTATGTGACTACCTCTGTATATATCTCCTGCCATATAGGCGACACATTTTAAATAAAAATAAGTAGGGCCCACCTCATTTGAATCAAATAAAAAATTTAATAGTGGCTCTTTCTTACTTGTTCTTCTGATCTTGTTTGTCTCTGCGATTGTAGTTTATAAAATTCTACTTCGCGGCGCAACTTTTCTGTTTCATCTTGATTACTTAATTCAAATTTTGTTTCTGGAGGCATTTTACTGTACTGAGTAGACTAACAAAAAATATACAGCATAATATTATTCATTTTCCTCAAATACAATCATAGTTTGTTAAGGTATTGAAAAATTGTTTTAAGAGAGCCTACCTTAGTTGAATCTGATGATGAATTTTCCCTTGCATCTAACTTGTGTTCTAAATCGGCTATTTTCTTAATTAATTTATCCATTTCACTTGATTCAGGAGTGTGAGGTTTTAGATTAGATATCTACAACAATGTATTAATGTTATGGCCAATAATTACAATTTTATTGTTTTTCTTTTGCAAGTTGGTTACCGGTTCCTTATATTGTGATGCTTGCGCCTGCATGTTTAATAGATTTTCTAGTTTCGCAACTTTACTTCGAAGGTCTTCTACTTCCACACTTTCGTAAATTTGCCCTTAAAATATTTGGTTTATGATGCACACAAAATGCAAGTTAATATTTGCCAATTTTAACAAGATTTCAAGTAGGTTTACTTTCCGTTGGTTGTGGTGTCACAAGGCCTTTTGGCTTTTGAAAATTCTGCTGGGTGCTTCTTTCATTAAAAGTTTGAGCATTTGCCAATTGAGCAAACTTGCCTTCCATCATTTTCATCATTGTTTCAAACATTTGCTGCATCTTGAATAACAAACATTGAGCATTTTAATTTTAAAGGAATAAGAAATTTAAAATTTCAAACAGTAATATTTACTTGTACTTGAGGTAAATTTGATTGTGTCATTGCAGTTGCTCTGTAGTCGCAACGTTGTATATGAAACTAAAAACAAATACTTAATTAATTAATGTGCGGACGATATTTATTAATTTAGAATGTTATAGTAATTTGGTTATTTAAATTCTCAAATAATTTATTAAAAGAAATTCGACAACTTTTTTGAAAAAAAAAATGTAATGTGTAAGCTTAAGTAAAACATTAAACCGCGTCCAGACTGTGTCGATCGAAAAGGATCGACACGGCTAAACAACAAAGTGGAGGCAGTGTGGATAAGTCGATCGACGTCGATGTCGAACTCCACCAGATTCAAGGCGGTCCGCCGGGTCCGGATCAAAGAAAATCGTTCGACATCAGCTGACGTCATAATCGACATGATAGTGTGGACGTGTCAAACATGTCGATCGACTGTCATTCGTCACGTCCACACTATTTGGCTTAGTTTTTAAATTTTAGCGCCCCAAATGGTGACGCCATAAAGGCCCACATGAATGGAAAAAAAATTTTAATTAGCAAAGAGGTGAAACAAGTCTTGTTTCACCTCTTTGCTAATTAAAATTTTTTTTGCAGGACCTGAGGTCCTGCAATGGAAGAAGAAGACGGCGGGAAAATTATTTGAGGGAGAATCAAAAATCTTTTCAAACGCCTCAAAACCTGATTAAAACGGAAATGCAAATTTATGGAAAAATAATTGACGTATTTATCAACAAAAGACTGTGACTTTTTAAAATTAAAAAAAAAAATAAGAAAAATCGAATCTACTTTTTTTGATACTCTCATATTATGTTTAAAATGTCCTTCATGTGCCTCAACACTTGTAGCAAAATTATGTCTGGCTGCATCAATTATAGTCTGATCGAATTCCTCTCCAGTCTGTATTGCATTAAGACAAAGTTTTCCCCAGGGCAAAGTCTAAACATGGTTCCTTAAAATGAATTTTCGAAATTTTTGGCGGGAATAATAACAATGTAGAAAACTCTACAAGAAAAAACCTACTGTTGTAATAAAAATGTACTGCTAACAAACTTTCTTTAAAATGACACATTTCTACTTTTTGCGTTCTTCACCACCCTTAGAAATGTGGCGCTCTGGTCTAATAGAAAATTCGCTAATATTAGAAGAATAATAAAGTGTCCGAGCTTTACTAAGTTACGCATGCATGTGAAGATAGTGATTTTGGCGCCCATTTGGCACGACACTGTCTGTCTGTATCTTACATTGGCGTACATCATCACCTGTCTCCTACTTTTATCTTGTATAACATTTCTTGCATCACACCCCATTTTTTGCAGGTTACTTAATTCAAGTCTGGGATATTAAAGAAGTGTGTTACCGCATAGCGGCATGACTCCGAATGAGGCGAATTCGAACAAGATCATGGATGCAGTGCATATATAGGATATTTTAATCATTGAAAAGAACAATATTAAAAAAGTCATTAAATTCCATCTAAATGTCATTACAATCTTTAGATTTCGGTGTTAGAATGCGGATTAGTGTACTAATTCATTTGAATTCAGGATGTTTTGTGCACCATTAGGCAAGTCTGCTATTAATCTGAAGCACCTAAATTCAAGTACCCTGTGCGCTTGTTTGGCACTACTAAACTATCGCCCTCTTATGTTGATAAGCCACACTTCTTGCTGTTACGATAGGTTAAGATGACGTTATTGATTTATGATTAGGTTAGATCTCGCACGATGGCCGTAGGCCTTCACCCAAAGTAGCAAAATCGACACCAGAGGGTTCTCACACAAGACACTTTCCCTACAGGATGACTTTACTTCATAAAGTTGAGAGAGGACCAGCAATCGTGGCTGTGCTGTTATTTCAATTGAAATTCATTTTTTTAATACAGATTACTTCTAATAAATTACTTTTTAATAGATTTACATTCTTTAAAGAAGTTAACCCAAATACCCAAATTTTAAAAATTGGTGTTTACTTAATATAAATTAAGGTCAAATTGTTTTAATAATTTTTGTAAAAAGCCTATTTACTTACAATCATTTCTTTAAGTGGTGATTGGGCTTTGCAGCCATGTTTTCGGTAAGGGCATTTTGCGTAAGCTTTATACAGCTTCTTTTCCAACTCTTTACTTTTATTCCCCTAAAGTATTTGCATTAAAACTCGATTAATTTAAAAGCCATTTAATTGTTTGCTTTGCAACTTAAATCATGTAAATAATTTTGCTCACCAATAAAAAGATAGGATTTTGGCATTTGGGACATTGATAGTCATTTTTTGCTGTAATTTCTATTTGGCATTTTTTACAGTAGACGTGTTCACATTCGGAAATGTAGTGATCGAATGCGATTGCGTGGCATGCAGTGCATCTAAATTCAACAACATCATCTTCAAATTCAAGGTCAGAAGAAATACTTAGAAGCAAATTTTTTCCTTCATCTATGATGTTAGTTATATTATTATTACGGTACTATTATTATTATCAATAAATAATTTACTTTGGAATTTTAAAAAAATGGCAAATAGATAACTTACCGCTTACTTCATCCATTTATTTAAAAAAAAAAGAAAATAACAAACGCAACTATTTAAGCGACTACTATAATAAAATTATAGTAACTACTGTACATTACATCATTAATATACCAAGTATTATCCAACCAATCTTAATCTCAATGGGTTTTCCATGAAATGATAAGCACAAAAAGATATCATTCATAATATCGCAACAATAATGTTATAATTATTATCTAAGTAAAAAAATAATTTTTTTGTGTCATTTACGAGCTTTTAAGGACAATAGTCACATGAAGGAAACAATTAATATTTTATGATTTTCCCTCAACCCCTTTTCCTGTACTGCCACATAGCGACTAAACAATAAATAAAATAAATAATAAACTACTTATACTGGGTGTCTGAAATAATTTTAACTAATTTCAATTTGTTATAAAAAAAAATAATCAACCACATTATTGTAAAAATTCTAACTTTGCATCATTTAAAAAACCCATAAAGTTTTTCTATTATAATTTTTATTTTTTATATAGGCGTAAATAAATAACAAAATTAAGGAAAATTGGGTTCTTTTTAACTTTTATATTTATTCACTAGCAACAATCCATGTAGCTTACAGTAATAATAATGTTACATCGATTTAACATTATGATGTAGGGATAAACCTGGGTAAGATGGCGGTGTTAAGGTTCTGCAATTTTTCCTGGCTGCTGGGAATGGATTTAATAACTGAAATTTGTTCAGAAATCTTCTTTAATATGTTACCTATTACTATGAAAAGTTTAACTTTTTTATATCATCCATAAAGGGCTAAAACACCGGCCCCCCTCCCAAAAAGTGCAATTGTCGCCATCTTACCCAGGTACCCGGGTAAGATGACTTTTAGGAGTGGGTAAGATGGCGAACATGTTAAAACATAATAAACTACTTTAACAAAAACTTTTATTTACTAGAACAAAATAAAAAAGAGTATTAAAGCACAAAAACATTATAAATTTAAATATTTATTCCAGAGTTCAAAACAAACATTTAAAATCGTAAATAAACCTTTTAACATCTTAAAATATTATATTATATTATTAAATAGTAAGTAGCTAACATAAAATAGTTAAAAGTTTAAATTTTTTAAAAAGTTAGAATAAGGTCAAAAAAGCAATCGCTATCTTACCCAGTGAAAAATCCGCCATGTTACCCGGTCTCACCATTTTTAAGAAAATATTTTTTATTGCTAACTAAATCAATTGCAAATTATTTGAAAATAGTATATTAAGCGTTTGTAGCTAAGAAGTTATAGAAATGGAATATATTAGTGAGAAAGTTTAAAACCTTAAATTAAAATTGAAGTTCTTTACGTTGTGACCCACAAAAATTACATCGCCATTTTTTTCTGACAAAATTTTTTTTGCAACCTATTTTAACAAGCAAGCCTGCTTTTTTCCCCCGGAAACTTTTATTTCCGTCTACTATTGGGCCAATATGTATCTTATGCTGCAAAGAAAGTGTTAATATCTATTGTAGAATTTGATAAACAGCATTTCCGCCATCTTACCCAACGCGTCATCTTACCCGGGTTACCCCAACATTGATGCAACAACAAAACAATGTAACTAAAATTAAAAGTGAAACATTAATGTTGCAAACTTTCAGCAATAATAATATTACGAGTTTGATGGTCATTAATTTTGTAATCCTCAAAACGTCTACTGAAGTCGATATTCCAATATATATTTGCATACATGCAAATATGCAGATATGTTATTGTCTTATTGTTTGATATTCATTATTTGATTTTTAATTTTAAATTATTAGTATCTTTAACTCTTAACTGTAATCTTGATTTTTTGAAATTCCCAAAAGTAAACATGGAATTATGTGAGATGTATGTAGCAATTGGATGGAACCTACACGACCAATTCACCTTGCGTTTGATTTTTATAAAAATTTATGAAAGATTGTAACATTGTTACTTCACTTTTAAAGTTTGTTTCATTGCTTAGTTATATTGTTTTGTTGTAAAATTAGTCTTATTTTGATTATTAGTAGATGATTACCCGCACAGAAAATTAAAAAATCGCCTCTTTTTTTTAATAAAAAATAAAATCGTAGGCCTACTGAACAAAACCTACGATTGCATCTGTAAGATGACCCAAAATTGGAATTTTTACACTTATTATATATTTTAATATGTCATAAAAACTATTAATTAAAGTTATTTCGGATACCCACAAATCATTATCATCCAAACAATATTGGTAAATCGACAATCTAAATAGGTTTTTTAATAGAATAAATACAATACAGCACCGTAATAAAAAACGGATAAATATGTTTGCGGCTTGCTTTAAAATTAGATAATAACCACGTGTAAGGACCATGAGAAAGATTACTTATTAAAAATAATATAATCACCCTAACAGTACTGCCAGGCCTGAGTACCGTATCTAAAGTTTAAGGATTTACTTTTTATCTCAGAAGGATTTTGTAGAAATGATAAACATAATTTTGAAACGTGTTGAACCTGTTAATTTTTCAAAATTGTAATCGTTCTAAATTTAAAAAAGATAATTGTTTACCTTGAACGATAATGTTACCCTGTTAAAAAATAACACTGGTACCGTAAGTAAAATGAAAAATGTTTTTTTATGCATTTGGTGACTCAAGATTAATACCGGTACATGTAGTAATTTTCCTATAGAAAGCACATGATCATGTCTCCATTATGTGGCGTGCTAGAAAAACATTTTTAAAAAATGCACACTAAATGCACATGTAGACTATTTAAATAATTACGATACAATTTTTTATTAAAGGAAAGGAAAGGAAATTTACAAAAATGCAGCTTGGAAAGTATGAAGGTTTGAAAATTTAAGTGCAATTAAGCCAAGGCCATGTAAAGGGGGCGCACGCCCAAGGCCCCACAGTTGGCAAAAACCAAAAAATGAAAATGTGGCAATTTTCTCAAAAACATTTCGCGCCTAGAAAGCAAAACTTTTTTTTACATTTTTATTATTTTGGCAAACATTTCAAAAATCAGCAGATTTTAAAATTTTCTGCCAGGGGTCAAGCTTTGGCTCATTTTTGGCTGACTATCGCACTAAAATTTAAAGCATTCCACGCACCCTGTTTGCCAGGTAATGTACGGTTCCTCCTAGAGGCAGAGGAGGATTTCAAAATTTTCCACCCTGAAGCCAAACATTTTTTGGCTTCAGGGCCAACATTTTGATATTTTCAAGGGCTTCCGAAAACCTTGGTCTCCTGGCGAAAAAGTTTGAATTTCAGCCGCAATTTAAATCATACATCTAGAAAAAAATGGCTGTAATGTGGACGTTATTTCAAAACAAATCAATAGCTTACCGGCAGTTTTATTAGAAGTTTTGAATGCAGCTAATGCTTAAATTTGCTTGTCACCGTACCGAATATAATTTAAACAGCAAAAGCCCCAATATTTAATATCTTTTTCATAAAGTTCCCCAATCGAAGTAAAGTTACATTAAAAACGATTTTTAAGAACAAATGCTGTCGCTTACTGTTGGTTAATGTAACAATTATTAAATTTTTATCCAAATTTAATTCGAGAAGCTATAGTCTTGCCATGGTAATAAAGTCAATAAGGCATTTTTTAAAACGAATAAACTTAGTTCGGATATAATAAGTCATAAACTCCAGTAGAATAGTTTGTCAGTTTCATTTTTATTGAGGCACAAAAACCACTTTAATTTCAGATATAAATTTGATTCCACCTAATGTAACCAAACGCATTTCATACGGTGCATTCTCAAACGCACTAATACATTTATTATTTTATAGATACACAATTTTGCCATGAAAAGTAGGTACAGCACATAATTTGCAAATTGTTACTTTAAACAGGTTTTTAAACAAAATTAAATACATTTAATTTTTTTGTAGCAATTTAATTAACTGTTGCTACCGGTATATAATTTACTTAATTTCCATCTAGATAACAAATTCCTTTTTTTTTTTTTTTTTTTTTAAAAAAAATTACCGTTTTAATACTTGATCAACAACCTCTTTATATTGTTGAATAAGGATTAGTATTTCTTGTGCACTAATGTTATTTTTTTTATTCGAGCTACTGAAATTGCGCTTACTTGTTTCATAATTTGTAAGTAATAGACACAATTCCTTTAAAAGATTATCATTGCTAACGCCATTGGCTTTAGCTTGTTTTTCCTGTTCAATCTTAAATTGCAATCGATTTTTGAAAAAATCGATATTTCCTGGCATTGAATTCAACGTTAAATATTCTGTTACTATTGTGACGCTATTTATTAATTTGCCTATTTCATTT
>JAQGAY010001347.1:0-14889 GCA_034698085.1 Polydesmus angustus | reverse complement strand
AAGTTTTTCATCAGCACGTGATAGCGTGACTCGTGCAATATAATAAACATCCGGCATTCTTTCCTCAAAACTTTTTTATTTTCATCCTATTTATTGTTGCAACTTAATTGAGGATCCCTACTATGAGAAGCCTTCAATCCATTACACAGCCTATTTACACCTGCGATTCACGTGCTGAGAATAATAACTATTTGAGGTTTTTGAATTCATCAAAAAAAAAAAAAAAACTATTTTTCAAAGTGCTTTAGATCGTGATAATTAATTCTGGGTAATACAGTAAGCAGTAACTATTAATAATTATTTTAAAAATTTTTTTTTTTGCAGTTTCAAAGCAAATTTCCCGCTATAACTTTTATAAATACCGAATTTTTAGAGCGCAATTTTCATAAACTGTTACAGCATTTTGCTAAACGTTTTATTAACGTAAATCAATTAAAATTTGCATTACCGTAGTTGAATAGCACGGATTAAATATAAATTACTTGCATAATTTAAATTACGCTTGTGAAAGCATCGTTATTGTCCAAAAACGTACAATCTTTTATTTTAGAACGGAAATGCCGGTGACTTAAAAAAGTTTAAAATTTATAAATTAAGGAATTTCAGAAAATTTAGTGGCAAAATTATTATTTTAATAAACATTTAAGTGCTTGCATTTATGACTTTTTAAGAAAACCTAAATTAGTAAATGGCGCACTATTTACCGGTACTTAAAAAAGAAAAAAAACAAACAATTTGCATTATTATAGGAACGTTATTTATCTTGGTTATACTTTACACATTTTTTTGTAAAGAAACGCCAAATTGAATATAATCTCGATTATAAAAATTTAATACTGTATAAATGTATGATCTAATTTGAGCAAAAATTGGCAATTTTTTAAAACACTTTTCCTGGCTGCACTAAATATCTGGCCTCCGAATGCAGCTACTAATAATAATATTACTATTAATGTGTCGATTGGGAGCGCGAACAGTCTATTTCGTACCATTTGGAAGTAAAGTTGCGGTCTCCGTATTAATATTTATTTCTAAATTGAACGTCCATCCACGTGGAATGAAATGTAGCTGGAAAGTGGAAATCTCTTCCAAACACTCGCCAATTTCTCCTCCTTACAAAGGGTCAATTGTGTTCGCTCCCGGGGTGCGTTTTACGACCAAATTCGATTGCCAATACACACGCGCATCATTTTTAAAATCTACTGTACATGCGCGTAGAGTGGTCAGAGTGGGGGTGGAAAAATCGAGGAGGGAAAGAAAAATACTGCGCCCGTACACTAACAGGAAAGAGAGAAGGAGAGAGAAAGTGAGATGGTGAAAAGGGATGGAGATAAAAATGCATCACGCATCTACAGCTGTCCGCATCCGTACAACCACCCACTCGACAATAATGGTTGTCATTTTAATTATACTGTCAAATTTAGCGGCATGCATAGAAATAGATAGAGAGCGCGAGTGAGTGGGAGAGCAATATTCAAATCAATAGCAGTTCGCTCGCAGGAGTCGTCCGCGGAAGAAGCGCATCAGAAATGTATAAAATAAATTTCTCCCTTCGCGCGGCTCGTACATTTGGCTCCGAATCAGCTGATTGAGAGAAGTACCGGGGATAAGAGTGAGGAAAAGATTATCGATCAACAAAAAAAAAAAAAACTTAAAACCAACCATCGATCGTCAAATTGTACATTTAAAAGGAGTCATTCCTCTCTTTACGTGAAAAGCAACTTCTCATTTCCCGCTTTGAAATTACACAGTGTAATATTAGCGCACCTACTGTTATTATTTGCGTCCATCGAGTAGAAAAATAATATTTAAATAATAGATGTAGAATATTTTATTAGTAGTGTTTCAGTTAATTCGATACTGTATTATTAAGGGAGGAAAAAACAAATTAATAAAAAGTTTTGGTTAAATGGAAGTGCATCGCACTGTATGAAACAATTAAAAAGCAAATTGTTGATAAGTTGTAAAAAGCGTAGGCCACATGTAGGTTTGTTGATGTTATGTTGAAGTGTTTACAAATCATATCGTCGGGCGTAGTTTACACTAGACGCGAACTTGATGCTTGAGATAAGCTATTAACTTTTCAAAACGATTACAAACTCCGCCCCATATCAACTGAGTAATTATGTCTAGATTTTTTTTTTCACATCAGCTAATCAAAAATTTCAATATAACTTAATATTTCATCATTACGAATCTTAATCAAACTAATTATTTAAACAGAAAAAAAAAATTATATTCAGCAATAAAAAAAAACATCTTTAAATTGCAAAATAAAATATTGTAAAACTCAATACATAATTATTTTTACTCGTCTTCGCATTTAATAATTTTGCTAATTACTAATCAGATTTTCAAGAATATATTAATAAATTAAAGTACCGATACTGTAAGCCTCGTGAGGTATAGCAATTATTAGGTCTCATCAAACTTATCCATTCTATGATTTAATAAATTAAGCTATAAATGCTTCTATTGATATATTAAACTTTTTAAGTATTTTTTAAAAAAAAATTAGGATATAGAAGTTCATCATCCCGTAATTAAAAAAAAGGAAGAAAAAAAAAAGACATTTCAGAGCTCGTAGTAAATGCAAAATTTCTGGAACTGGCAATAATTTAACCATTTTTCGTACATTGTAATACGTAAAAAAAGTGCGCTGATTTAAGATTTAAGCTCCCTTTCACCTATATACAGCAATAATAATCTCTCGGCAGTGCACCGAACGAATTTATTAAGACGTAAAAATGGTAAGCGACTTGTATTTAAAAGCGTTATAATCGTGCATTTCCATTTTTACGAGCCTATAAAGCTCCTGTTTTTAGGTCGAAATACATTTTGCACGCGGCGTCTACTAGCTAAACAGCCAAACATAGCGTGACATTTTAATAGTACACTGTAAGTTCATCTCTATCTTCTCACTCCCTATCTCATTCAATCTCTTACTCCTTATGTACACAAGAACCTCTTGTAAAACTAGCAAACCAAAGACTCAGAATTTGGCTTATGTCTCGCCTAAAAATCCGCTCCATCTTCATTTTAAAGTAAATTAACCTAGAAAATTCTGTTAAACCTCGATTTTACGTTACCGGTAAATAAAAGCGTTAGTTTTTGTACATGTATTCTTATGCAATTACTAGTCAGTGCATTCATTGGCATTGCTCATACACCGAAAATCGTACAAGTAAACAAGTACTGAATTAATACTTGTACTATAACCATGTGTAATTAAAAAAAATCTGCTTAAAAATAAATCTTTTTTTTTTTTAAAGAAACAAACGAAAAATCGAAGTTTAGCTTAAGTTAATTACAAGCAAGTAACATCCCCGAGTCTCAGACAGTACTTCCTCGAGAGAAAATGTGTGTGCATAAAGCTGTTGGACGGACCCATTTATTATTATGCTCGTGATACAGCGGCAACGCATTATGCTTGGAAATTTATATCTTCATTGAACGCTATTACATCGGCGCACAGCGTCATCCCTCGCCAAGTACAAACCATGTTGTGCACGAATGAAGAGGAATGGATTGAAAATTAAGCGTAGCCGCACGTGAGCGACGAGCGGCAAAAAAGTTTGGATGCGGCAGATTTATAGCGCACGCAACGACTATGCGGTTTACAACTCTCCTTTAAAAACAGCCTACTGTATTCCGCTCGCTCAAAATGTTCCCATGACGTTCATAAACGTTACGGAGTAGCAACAATCGACCAAGAGAGCTCTCGTCAACAAACTTTGGCCAACAAATTTAAACACATGCCCGGAAATTAACTACTGTGTCGTCAACCCATAAACCGTAAACACTAAACACGAGTAGTAAAAATATCAATAAACCGCGTGAAAAGCCTTCATTCATAAAATGCAATACTTTTTTTAAAAAGAACATTAAAAACAACATAAAAATTTAATTTCCAAGCTATTGCAAATACGTAGGTTCTATTTGATAGTTTAAAACAATTTGAGCGTGTTTCAACGCAACATATCCGCTTTGCGTGCATATTTGTATTCTCGTAAATTTTTAATCGTTGTAGTAATTCGGTATAAATTATGCCATATCCAGTAGAATTATTGTATAATTATCAGTAACGGTATACTCATTGAACGTTTGTTGTTATAACGTAGCGTTTATTGTTTTAATAAATAAAATTAATTTTAATTGGCCTTGTTTAATTACTTTGAAAACAAACATTAATTCAAAATTTACATAAATTGAATATTTGCCGCCAAAAACATTTCTTGTAACTTTCATACAAATAATTATTATAACGGCTGCCTACAATGTCAATATTTTTACGAGAAACGTTTTTAAAAGAACTAATGTAAAATAATTCTACCATGAAATAAAAAAAAAATTGAAAGCTTAACCAAAATTTCAAATGCAAACAGAACTCTAAATGTAAGTAAACAAAGTCCTTAAAATGAACCAAATAACTGAATAAGAACTATTCTTTAGATTGATAGAAACGTTTTCAAAACACATTAATACAATATTTTATGTAGTTTTGGATTTAGATTTATCATTTCGTCAATCCCGACTACGAAACAAAGAAAATCTTATTGAGAAGCTAGCCTGCGGTATTATTTGAATGAGTTTGTTGACGTTTGCTTGAGTTTTCCAAAAGCAGATTCTTTAATGCAGACTACCGCAGGATTGGCTCTCTCCGGAGAGTTTACCTAGTTTCAAGTCAGATCGTTAAACCAAAGTACAGTATTGTCAACAAATAATAATAATAATAAATAAAAAAAAGATAGCAACGTTCAAACTCCCACCGTTAATCGCTTCACTATACTACACTAGCTCGCTCACCGCGTTTGTTTTTATAATATGCGGACGTAATTAAAACTGTCTGGGAGATGCAATAGGCGATTATATTACATCAATCGCCAGCTAAAACCCAAGTAGAGTACCTGTAACAGTAAACCACCATTATCAGACTGGTCGTAGGTCTGGCGACGTTTAACAGCTCAGCTCGGTCTAGTCTGTACAAACAGCACGAGCCAATCGTGATGCAAAGATAATTAAAAAAATAAATTATTTCGCATTTCACGATTCAATAATTTATATCATAGATAATAGTACATTATTCTAATGTTTACATATTGCATCAACTTACATTTCAAACTTTTTCTCAGCATAAATATAGTTTGTTAATTAAATTTTCAAATGACAACTCACTTAGAATATAAATTAGTACCGTAAGTAAAATAATAAAAACAATTACCGGTATTTTTTTTTAAAAAAAATGACGGATAAGCTTATACATGTACTGAAAATTAATTTAATTAATTTACCGAAACAAAATGTATTTAATGTAATTTTATTACTAAAAAAAATAAGTCTTAGCCTTTAATTTTTAAATGTATTTTTTTTAATTGATTGAGGTTATGGTATCATCTTTGGATCATATTTTCGGTACGCCAAGCTTTCCAGTGGAAAACTGTTATTCGCTCTGCATCACATTTTTAAAAAAAATTATATACTCTGCAAAACGAGATCCGAGCGTAAAAATCAAAAATAAATTGAATTTCAATTTAAAAGCGAGCGGGTATTTCAATGAATAAAGTTACTCGTTCACGAAATCGTCATAAATTATTATTATTAATAATTAAAGACTAAAATAATTTATATTGCCGGTAAACCTATGCAATAGCTCAAAATTTCCATTTTAAAAATATCACGACCAAAAAAAATAAATAATTAAAATGGTTGTATACTATTATGTTCGATCGTACTCGGGGGAAAAAAAAATCAAATTTTAAATTGCACGGAAATTACGCTACGGTAAATGGAATGGGTAAATGCGAATGTGGTAGATGTGATTACCTCAATTTGTCATTGATTTTCCGATTAGCTTCACGCTTGCACTGAAACGATCATCACGATGATTTCCGCATATCAAAAAAAATGATTACTAATCATTCAATGAATACCATTTACCAGAATTTAATTTCAGCGTGAACGCGTTCCACTTTCCTTTTCGCATTTCCATCATACACAATCACCCAAACTAAAAGCAAAAATCAGCCCATCCACCCATTCGCACAATCAGTTCAATCATTAAATTTCATTTTTCAATCTTAAAAAATGAAAAAAAAAAATAAAATAAAATAACAACAACGTTCAAACTCTTGAAATATTAGAAACTTAACTACAGTATCTCGCTTGGCAATTACTCAAGAATTGAATTTACACGCTCTCGTCAATTATCGCTCAATCAATCGATCATTCGATCAATTAAAAATGACTTGTCCGTTGTTAATTTGCAGATAGAATCTATTTTTCAACCAACCTTAATTTTCCATTACATTTACAGCTCACGCGCCAAACTCTTTCCGTCATCAATGACGCATTCTACGTACTTATACCCTTTACGCCATAATATTCTACATCTGCCCTCGTTACCTAAATACATTCTCGAGTATTTATTTAAGAGAAAACTCTTCTACGAATTAGCATCCGGGCTCCGGCGACAAATCCGTCAAAAATATTTAAACAGTTTTGTTATGAGAAATCGACGACGCCATGTAAGCTGCAAATGTTTAAATACGGATTAATGCAATTTAATGAAAGGAAAATAAGCTATCTTTTCATCATACATCGATACCAGATAGAAAAGTTGTTTAAATTTAAAACTCCCAACTTGTAACCATTTAAAAAATTGCACGCCGCAAAAGTGAAAAATAAATAAATAAGAAGCACGTTGTTTGTGCATAAATCAAACAAATAGGTTGTACGAGAAATGCCATTCGAAAACTGATATTGGCTAAGATAATAATTATCTTAGCCAATAATAATTATTATTAAGTTGATTTAAATTTTTTAAACGTTTTAGCAATAAATAATTCCACGATGAACAAATAGAATATTATTTTGAAAATACTGTACAGTAATAAATTTAGTATAACAAATTTTTTTTTTATGAAAGCTAATGGACTTTCCACGTTAATCAAATTTCAAGCCTGCCACAACGAAATTCTTGGTTTAAATGCCAATTTATACTACGGTATTTATAAAACTTTCTACAAATTTACAACAATAATAATTTTTAACAAACAATTAATTGAGCGTATCATTAAAATTTGATTAAATTTTAATGTAAACACACATTCCAGTCGAATTTTAGCAAAAATTTTATTTATTCAATTGAGATTTCCAAAACTAAAACGTAGTTTTATTCCAAGCCATTGAATAATAATTACACACATTTTATCTAACGTATAAAAATAAAATAAAAAATGTTGGCCGATCTTTTTATTTGTATGTAATTCACGCATTAGTAAATCCGTGACGTATTTTACGACCTGGAATTATTTGCCTCGCCTTGTTACGGGTTATGTACTCAGAATTATGACGTAACAAGCCAGACTTTTATGTTTCGATTATACGTAAACGTTGATTGTATTTTTTTTTTATTATTATTATGCATGTTCGGCATAGAGAAGATACTGTAGTTGTTTGGATGGGGGGAGTTGACGACGCATGCGTAAATCGGTGAAAGAATACATGTAATCACATAATAAAAATGTGACAGGATACGCTCTCTCGGCAAAAGCTTGTCGCGGAAATGCGGCTTCCAATTTCATTCCACATGCCTAGCACCGACTCACTGGATACACACACTTCCAACACAGCGAGCGTTTTATGTCCGCGCATACATTTCGACAATCGGCTCGTTATTCAAAATCCACCAGCTACATTTGCATGGCGGAAGAGCACTGTCCCTTTTATTTCTTTTATCCCCAAAAACCCACACCTCCCCTTTCTTCAAATACAGTGCTCGACGTTAAATGATAATCGTGTCTTAGCCGTGCGAGTGGAATTGCCAAATAAAAAAAAATTATAGTATGGGATTTCCGGATAAATTAATCTCTTTACCACGAATGACTGCCATGTAGCAAAGCTTATAAAAAAATCTATACAAATCGAACAAGTTTTGTGAATGTATAAAAGTAGAATAAAAACAAATTTGTTACTTAATCTAATTCAATTGCATATACTGCATTCTAATTACTGTATATTATTGTCATTCAATTACAGTATAAAGTATTTAATAACACTTTAAAAACATTTTTTTTTAAAAAAAAATGTAGTAGTGGCATGTGCATTAAAATTTATATCGTTGCTTCGTAAGCAATGGACAGTCAAAATTTAAACAATAACAATTATCTACTGTAGGAACAGCGTTGTGTTTAAAATATTTGTTTTGATTTAAATTTTTTTAAAAAATTTTTTTTTTCGTAAATGTTGAGTTTTGCATAATTTTTTCCCCAGATTTCAGGAAAAATATTACTGCTAATCAATTTCAATACTGTACATTCAAATTAATTTTTTTTTTAAAACTTTTGTTCATTAAATTTATATAATCATTTTGATCATGAGAATGCGTAATAAAACATACCGTGCTATAAATTGAACGAGTATGTACGTGATTCACTTCCTTCTCCACGTAGCACCAGCTATTAAAAAATTCATTTTGAAATTGCATAATAGTTTCATTTTAATCGACTCTTTTTAGAACAAAAGTGACGTTTCCTTAATTTGATCTCTAACTTTTAGTTACGATACTGATTAGCTATTAATAAGGTTAAAGATCAAATTTGCTTTTCCTTTAAGAGCTAATAATTATTAATCACTCAAAACTAAAAGAAAAAAAAACCCGTTCACCCGTAGTTTAAAAAAAAATTAAACTTGAGCATTATTTAAACAAACACAAATCTGATTTTATTAAGATATAAAAAATCTTTCATCAGCTAAAAACCGGAGTTATCACGCATTTACAACTTAACAAAATTAAATAGATATCGTCGGCATCGATCACTAATAATATAAAAACCCCCATTTTAAAAAAATTGATTTTATCGCATTTTAAACGAAAATTAATCAGCAAAAATGCAGGAAGTTCAAACTTTTGACAGTTCAAACTTTTAATTTTAAGGTAAATACTTTGCTATACTTTGCCGCCAACGATATGCGCTGTAAACAAAATAAACGACGTTCAAATAACATTAAAGAAATCTAAACAATTTAAATAATTAAATTCCATAAACTTAAATTTAACGAAGCTAATCTTTCATCCTTATTTCAAAACTTTTTGTTTCAGTATTCGGTATCCGTCGGTATTAGTCAAGCTGATTAATTAGCGAGTAAATAATTATAACGTACAGTGTACATGTACGGCAATCGTTTTACGAAACTGATATCGTTACTCTAATTATTAACATCCACACACAACCCAAGAGTTAGTAATAAAACTGCACGAAATAGATATTTAATGAGCAATAAAAAACCCAATGCGTTGTTGTTTTTTTTTATGTGTGTGTGTTCCTAATATTTTCTTTCTTGTTTACGTTATTAATCATTGTTTAAATATGAAAAATACAAACGATTTGATTTAGCAATAACGTTTTGCGGTATAATGAATCATCGCTGACCCCGTTACCGTTGATGCTTTTTTTTTTCTAAACATAAATGTCTGTTTCCCTGTACAGCCTATAATATACAGTACAGTAAATACGATGAGTAGGTTTTTCCCTCCCCTCTTTTATTTTAGAATTTAGATAATTGTTTCGAATACATTTTTTGAAACTTACAACTCTTTTTCTCTCGGGTTACACAATTAGTCCACGCGTCATTGCACTTTATTATCGGAATTTTTTTTTTTTTTTTTTGAAACCGCCAACTCAATTGGATCGGACGTATAATGTGAGCGATCCTTGCGAGCGAATTAATGCCAGTCATCGCGCGTACCGGTTAATAATATTCGTGGCGGATAATTTTACTGTATATGTTGTTGTTTTTTTTTTTTTTGAGCTTACACAAAATGATAAAGTCTTGATTTCAGATTCGATGTTTATTTAAATAGAATATGGCGGGGAAGACCACACGTATAGTATTATAAACACACCTGAACGCTATCAGTTGAACCGTTGAATCAGATATCTTGCGCTCGAAAATTATTTTTCTTCTTAATGGAAAATCCGCGTTGAATATATATCGATGTAACCTTCTATTGGGTTTATGCGCGTGTATGATGTAACGTATTAGCGCTTATTAATAGATATTCGCTCCCTCTCTTCCAGTAATTAAGAACACGCGCGTACTTATATTTAACGTTAAATTATAATGTCGAGCTGCTTAGAATTAGATCGAGTTTACCAAATTAATTTTGGCGAAAGAATTACTGTATTATTATATCGTGACGAAAAACATAAAAACTTCGTTAAATGCGCTTTTATATTTAAATTATCGCATGATCCACATCTATTTATTTATGATGTAGTATTGAAAGAAGTCAACCGCAGCTTATTATTCGAAAATTCAATTAATTGCCATGAATAATTGATTTTTTTTTGTTAAATTGAAAAACAATAGAAAAAATACTTTACGAGATATTTTGCTACGTGAAGGGGGAAAATTCTTCAGTTTTAAAGATATTTAATAAGATAATGAATAAATATTACTTTTTTCACCTTCCAAAGTACCGGTAATTAATTAATCTTAAAATTTAACAACTATTGTAAAAAAAAAACTACAGTAATTTTGAAATTAATGCATCTAGTATTCCAATTTTTTTTTTTCGGTTAATGATCAGTTAATGCCCCGTCAAAACTGAATTAAAAACCCATAATTATTATGCTAACCTTAAAAGTACACAAAAAAATGCAAATCAAAAAGAATAAATAAATAAAATACACATTATAAAGTGTAATTAAGTCAAAAAAAATTATACTTTAGCTAAATATTACAAAATAAACCTAAAAATGCAATCTTCAACATCTTGCAAAAAAAAATTAAAACCGCTAAAAATCAAAAAGCAACCGAAATTATACCTAATTTCCACCAATTACCTGAAAATTAAACCACTGAATTCCGAGATACGCTCAGAGCAGGGTAATCAATTTGCGCTCTAATAAAAAAAATAAAGCTTTTAAAACATGTTTTTAACTGTAAAAATATTTTTTTAAAAAACCCGCAAACGAAACGCTACCTTTCGCACTAAAACATTTCTCAGCGATGCATAATAATAGCGCAATCTCCATTAATTAATTTATTTACGCTTGACGTCGTAAAAGATTTGCGACGTGGTGAGAAAAGCAATTTTTTTCTCCTTCTCTCTTTACATTCAAAAATTCAACCGCTTTTAGTTCCCAAAAAATGTTTCTCGCATTTCTTTCACCGTTACATTCTCTGTCTCACCTCCGTGGGGCGCTTTCCAATCTTACCAAAAGTAAGAAGCACACAACTTAATGGAAGCCAAAGGGGAGGCTAGAAAAACTAAGCTTCAATTAGACGATTAACTACGCCGAATCTCCAGTCGAGCAATTTCAAATCTATCGAAGATGTTTGTGCAACATCAGCAAAAACACATCCATCCATACACATTCACTGAGTGAGTTAAAGTATCGAAAAAGAAGAAGCAAATGGCGCGCTGCGATCGCTCTACTATTACTACATACACCCAACAACACTACTAGTATATACTTTGCGTGTGGTAAAATTCCAGTTGCACTTAATGCACCAGCGCACACAGTCAATAACTTAAAAAGTATCCACGCACTGCACACACAACAGTCATGACATAGACGTATAAGCAATATGCATGGTGAAGGAAAAACATCGTAAAGAGTTTTTGATAAAAAGCAGTTGACAAACGATTATTTTAAGAAAGCCAACAAACTGGATGCTAGTAGCGCGGGAAGAGATTTTTTTCCACTCCCACACTCCACTATTTACACGATGAAACGGTGTTCGGGTGCGCGTAAACTTTACTTTCAATTACCCACAATGCATTACTTGTTGTGTTTCGACACTAACATAATCAACGACTTTCGGCGTGTCAAAAATTGAAACTCACTCTCCCCCCTATCTCGACTCTCTCTTCACTCACTTTCCGCCAGCAAATTAACAACATTTTCATCCGGAAAGCAAACTCAGAAAACTTTTTAAACTGAAATATTTTTCTCGCAAAACTATTTCTCTTCTTCAAAAAATTCAGAAAAAAAAAAATATTTTTTTACAGAAAAAAAAAAAAAAATCAAGACAAAACGAAAGCAAAAAAAAATCCGGAATTTTAAATTACTTTCGGTAATTGCTCTAAACATCGTGTGATACTTTTAAAAATAGCGAAGAACAATTTGCACTCAATGCTGAAAAGTCGCACAACTTATACAATGTTTTTACGATAATTGGTTTAAAACTTAAGTGCATTATTAAATCTAAAAATAATCATATATTTTTTTTTTACTTAAAAAAATACAATTACTTGTTCATTTATAAAAACAATTTTTTTTTTCTAACTTCAAATATGACTTAAATTCTCAAAAAATTAATATTTCTCAAGTCTTAAAAGTTTTCGATTTTTTTCATCATTAAATAATAACTTTTAAACAATTCTGAAATAAATGGTGATTATCACAGTATCACAATATAATTATATTTTAAAAAAATAAAGTTAAATTCCTCCTGAAAAACCAATTTATCAACCAGAAAAATATCTAATTGTTGTGTTACTAATCAAATTAATGTTAACAATCAAACTGCTTAACCCCAAATAACGAAATAATTAAAATTTGAAATAATGTACCTTTTTCGTAATCTGCATTCAAAACAGTTTCATCCGATGAATTCCGCTCGTGAACGACGGCCGCTTCTTTCCGCGCCCGAAAATGTCCGCCCCCGCTTTTGGATTTTGATTTTTTGGTTTCCTGGTGCACGGTAGTGTTATTAGTACTCGCGACGCTCGCGTTCCCGTTATGTCCGTTGATTCGTAAATCAGTGGGTCCTTCGAAGTCCGGTTCGTCAACTTCCACCGGACACGGATAAAGTTTGGACTTACTTTTCAAATGAGCCAACAGAGCCGCGGCGTCACTTTCGTCCGTACCGCCGCCGTTACTTTTAATAGCCAACCTGTCGCTCAGCCCACCATTGCCTTTCGAACTTCTAGTCGAATGTCCGTGCAACCCGCCGTTATTATTGTGATTATTTTTCTTCTTCTTAGCGTCGATGCATAAATTCAACGGTTCGTTCTTTTCCTCCAGCCGGTGGTTGTCATGGCGACGACGACGCTGCGGCGGCGGCTGTTGCTCGGGATGCGTGATTTCAAACTTTTTGCCGCCATCGAATTCTTCCGCAGCGTCGTACACATCTTCCACACTATCCAAAAACTTACTCGAAACTTTTTTCTCCGTCTCCACTTCCTCGTTTTTACGAATTTCGGCAGTTTGCGCAGAGCGTTTCCGTTTGTACGGATGTGGTACCGCCAAAACCGTCGTCTGTTTCAACGCCATAGCAGTGTTTCCCGCCACGCTTAGGTCTTCGCTCACATCGTTCGCCGAACTCACCGAACATTTCCGATTCTTGTTCCTCTTTTTCCCCTGCACACCACTCACTACTTCCGTCTTCACGCCGACCCATCCCAAAATATCCGAAATGTAATGAGGAGTGGGCCTCTTCGGTGGTTTGGCGTACACGTGAGGATGCCACACTCGGACGGGCTCAAACACCGACGACGGACTGTTTACTTCCTCCCTATCGGTGGACGGAGGCGAGGGTTGCGGGGAGGAAGATGGATAAAAGTTCCGGTTATACTCGCTGGTGGGATGAAGATCCACGGCGTGAGTCGGTACGAGCCCGGACACTCCTTGAGCCCCGACAATCTGTCGCTCTTCCGACGTCGTCCCCATTATAATATTATTGTTGTTATTATTAACGTTATTCCGCGAAGACGGTCTCAATTTCTGCTGCTCAATGTGTTTAACGTGATTATGACAAGTGACATGCCCGCCTGCTGACGTATCTTCGTAAAATCCTCGTCTTTCTTTTTGCATTTAGCTTTTTGTTATTATGTGTACCAAACCCTTCTTCCTTAATTCCACGCACTTCGCACACCGTGTGATTTTTTCGTTTATTAAACGTTAGACGCACTTTTTTCTCTCTTTCTCTCCTCTCTTTGGATTTAATTAAACCGTCGATTAATCATCACCGCGAACGACTGCTACTACACAACCGTGCCAACAATACGAGTCCCGTCCCGATTCAAATGATGCATCACTTGTGACGACTAACATTCTTCATTTATATTCGGCATATCCATTTCTCCTCGCTCGCTCGTTGCACCAAACAAGAACTCACAATAATAATAATAATAATACTCGATGCGCAAATAGTCTTTCACACATTCATAAATCAACGCAGCGCGTCTATGACAATGTAAACAGATGCCAAGTCATTAATGCCCTGCTAACAACACACGATAGTTTTCAAAAAAATTTAACGCTCAAATCTACATCGTCAAAACTACGTCAACTTTTTTTTTTAACTGGTGAAATAAAAAATTAACTCACCTACGCGTGCGTTAAATAAAAATTCCCCGCGCTCGCTGACGTATAATTATTATAAAGAAAATTTGAAGTATGAATCCCGAAAGAAAGTAATGGGAAAAGCCGACGCAAAGTTTATTTAACTAAATGATCTTTTCCCCCATAAATCGAACGAAAGAACGAGAGTTATCCTTGATTTTTCCGCCGCTACCCGTTAAACGTAAAAGCGAGAGATGTGTATGCGCAAATGATCACCCACACGCGGGCGCGTTCAATTGCGAGATGTCCGCCGCTTAACTTATCGTTTTACCGAGCAATCAACCCGCACTTTAGCTATGTATTCCAAGAAGTGATTTACTCTCTCTTTCTTTCTCTTCAACACGCGCTAGCTGCTTCCACGCTAGATTCTCCCAGCCAGCAGCTTTGCTTACCCTGCCTTACAACAACACGCACACACTCACATGAGCGAGGAAAGACATTTCGAGGAGCGGTGGTTTCGCTCCAGCATCGACGTAGCGCACCGTTCAACTTGTTTAATAGCTCGCGTTTGTCAATTGAGCGAGCTTTGGAG
>JAQGAY010001346.1:0-14896 GCA_034698085.1 Polydesmus angustus | reverse complement strand
TAAGACCGCTTATGGCGCGCTCCACTTAAATAATTTTTTTTTTTTTTAAAATTATTTTCGTTATAGGAATTTTAAAAGTTGTAAACTTTTTATGCAGTTTTTTCATGCCAATTGCAATATTCATGTAAAAAAAATATTTTTGAGTAAATGTAATTTAAAATATTTCCTTAATGAAATAAAACATTTTTAGCATTTCCCGGATATAGTGCGAACTATTTTCGTTTTCTTGAATCGTACTATAACCGGGTTTTACTGTATTTGTGTTTCACTTCTGGCGTGCGTGTCAACCACACACCCTCTTGTTTAATTTTATAAAGAAATACTAAAATTCTGAATGCATAATTTATTCGTACGCAACTTAAAAAATTTAATACTGTACAATTCAAACATTTCTTAAGACTATTACTAAAATTAAAAAAAAAATTTAAAAATATCAGAAATAAAATCGATATTAATTAAATTTTATATTATGATATTGCAGTCCTTGTAACAGAATTTATAGGGAATTGTTGTAACATATTTTAACGAGTTTATAATTTCTTATGGAAATTTTGATTATTGATATTAACTTAGTCTATGTATTACCACTCTCTGTTACTCAAACACTGAGGCAATTTGGTGGGATGGGATCGCAAAAAGCATATCAAATCAAAAGCCATGAGTTTTGCTAGTACGGTACTTTGTTTATTAATTTTGTATTTTTTCCCATCTAATTTCTAAATTTGGACGAACTAAAATTTTCGCTTTAATTAATTTTTGAACTTACGTTATAGATTTAAGTTTTCGCAAACAAGATTTAGCTAAATGTTCGTTCTCCTTAATTATTATTATAACAAAATAATAAAAAACATGGATTTAGTCACGCGATCAGAAGGCAGAAAACGTTTGAGCAGAACTACAAGAAGAAAAAAAATTAATTTTGGCTATTGATGAAAGATTCAACTTTACAGTTTAAAAACAAATTAGAAAAAAAATTCAACCACAAAGAAAAAAACCGTCAATTTTTAGTAAACATAATAAATTTTGTTATAATTGATTAACTGAATTATTTAATCAGTTTCGGGGAAAAGTGTTTCGCAATTTAATATGAGTTATTTACAAATAATAAAATTCAATTTTTAATCTGCTAAAATTAAATTATGAGTTTGTTTTTGCTTACATAGTTATAATAAAAAAAAAAATTGACTGTAGTTCATAAAGACCAGGAATGAGAAAAAAGAACAGCTATTGCTCATATAAAGACAGGGAATGAGTTAGGAAACAAGTGATAAGTGTAAGTCTTTTATTATTATGCTTTTTTATTCTAAGAGTGAGATTGAATTATTATTTAAAATGAAAAAAACGGACGCAATTAACAACAAAATAATTTTCATCGCATCTTTTTAGGGAAATTTTATTTTCTTTTCTTTGTTAGCCGCATTCTGAAAAATAATATCATTATTATAATTAAATTTATTTTAAGCCCAATAATAACTCAAATACCGGTAGGTCACTTTGAAAATTAAACCTCTCTAAAATAAATGAAGTTATCCGAAAAGCAAAAAAAACAAAAAACAAACCAACAGCAGCCTATTTAGCCTCCGCCAAAAATTAATCAATGTTGGAATTTCGAGCATGTTCAAAAAGACATTTAAAAATGTACTTTTTGCTATAAACATTTTGTTTATTGCAAAAACCCGCTAAGTGCAACAAATCTAATATTTTTTTAAGAAAATATTGTATTTCACATGACGTCAACTAAGCAGTAAATTTTCTCGAACCGAAATCTATATTAATAACAAAGAATTTTAAAATTTTCGAAGTCCAACTTGGATTTCTCATTTGGGGTGAACGCTATGACCGATAGCGAATAGCGATTAATATTAGTTGACATGCAAAATTTAGAATTTTTTTTTTTTTAAGAGCTAAAAAAAACCGTTCCCGCGCCAAGATAATAATTAGCTGCTAGACACAAAATAAAAGCGTAAAAGCAATTGCCGCTTGCTGGGCGAAAATAAGCCGCTTACTATGCAAAAAAACACTAATACCCTGGCCGTACAACAGTAACCGCTAGACGGGAAGAAAATCTATCACTCGCCGCACACAACAACAACAAAAAAAGTGTTTTACCGAAAACGAGTGAAAAGTGTAGTACCAAGGGAGATCCCTTCGTACTTTATATTATAAAATAAAAAAGTTTTTCCTCCTCGTTTTGTTTGCAAATTGACCTATTAGATTTTTTTTTTCATTTCATTACCTGTATACCACTGAGCCTGCCGCAGAAAAAAGTGTTGATTTTATTTGAAGGTAACTCATATGCATTCTGGAGTGTGGTTAACACTTTTAGTGCATGATTTTTATCAGAACCAGAAAGTTTATTTTCTAGCGCTTTTAAGAAGACCATATTCACTGGTACACATGTCGCTGCACCACCTTTTGCCATTTTAAGGCAACACCCAAAGTTATTCGTTACTCGAAGTACACGTGTTTGTTTGAGAGAAAACCTTAAAAAAAACCCAACATAATTATAATGAAAGTTCAGTATCTTTAACATGAAATAAGCCTAAGCTAAAATGAAAAGTACTGTCGACTTATATCAACACTCTGAGTAGCGGCATACAGTACTAATCAACTATAACTTTGCACTACTTTTTTTTATTAAAATAATATTGTCATTTTTTTTTGAGTTCATAAGAAAATTATTTTTAATTTTTTTTCTTAGTATTTTAATTAAAGGTAGTGCGAAGTTATTGTGTAGCATGTTCAATTGATTTTAAAAATTTTCTTTTTTCCCTCTACAAAATAATGCTGTTTTTTGTAGACACTCGCAAAGGGCAAAAGTTTGAACTAAATACAGCACTATAAATTAATTTTAAGCGCGATCCAATTCCACACAATGCCAACTAATACAGTCAATTTTTTTAAAGCCGAAACTTTTTGTATATAGCAAAACCTTAACTTAAATTTAACAAACCCAATCATTATTAAATACAACACTACATCTTTCCTCCTTTTTTAAAAAAACTACGTTAGGTACTAAAAAAGTTAATTAAATGTGATGGTTTGAAAATAGTGAGAAACTTAAAATAAGTATGACTTACAGAGGGAATCGCGTAAGCAATGAGAACGACGCTTACGGCTACTAATACTAATTTAACCATGATGTACTTTAAATTTTGTTAAAAAGATTTAGTTACTTGAGTTTTCAGTGGAGATATCACTCTCCTTTTATACACCATTTCAAGTGCACCTACACAATGCAGTTTCATCTTTTCATTCCACGTTTTATTTACATTGAATCTCAATCTGCTATTGTATGGTTAAAACATCGGAAGCTGTCACATTATTGTTTGATTTATCCCGCATGAGAAGCATAGGTGGTACGCCTTAAAAGTATACTTGCTATTGTCATTTTATCATTTTTTGTTTTTCTCCACGGGCGCATATTCAAATTTCATCTTTGCTTTTATTACCTAATTATTACTACCGGAATTTTTTTAAATTAAACTTTGGAAATATATTTTTAAAATATTTGTTTTAAATATGTTTTAAAAAAAATAAAAGTTAGCGCCTCGCAAATTTGGTGCTAATTACGGTACATTACATAATTTACTATGTTTATTTAGGCTGATGCGCAAATATTACCATTTTTTGAAAACTAATAAAATACAGTAAACATTTTTATTGATAATAATAATTATTACCGGTATTATTATTATTATTTTTTAATAATGAAAAACCATCATTTCGGATTTAAATTATCTTAAATTTGGTGGCCACAATATTTAAGACAAGTGCGTTTGACAAAATTGAATTAACTTGCTAAATTTTAAAATGTTTTTTCTATCCGCATATAATTACTACAATTGGTTCACAAAAAGTGTCATTACAAAATGTTATGATTTTTAGAAAATTTCTATGTACCGGTATAAATATTTTTTTAAAAGAAAATATTTTTCTGCCCTGGACAGAAAAACAATATATAAGCCAGCTATGCTTTGACATGCGAGATAACTACTAAAATTATGTCATTGAAATTTAAAAAAAAAAAACTATTTTAGTCCATAATGTAATTGCGTCTGTTTTAACTAGTTCAACTCATTAATAAATTTAAATAAAAAAAATTCTGCTACCCGAATCGATTTTAAATTTTATTTCTAAAAAAGTTTGACGAATAATTGCTGCGTAATAATTGAATACAACGGTGGGGGAAAACCCACAAAAATGATAAAATGAAAACAAACAAATGCGTTTTTTTTTTGCTGGGCTTAGGCTGAAAAATTGAGAAATACAAAACAATAATTGAAAACGTATCCAATATCAGAAGAAGCGGATTTCTAAATAGGCCAGGTGAGGCCAGAACCTCAGGGCGGCACAATTTTGGGGGCGACCAAGAGCGCAAAAAAAAAAAAAAAAATTTCGCAAAAGAATCAAAAAAAATTTGCAAAAAAAAAAACAATCAAAAAAAAGTTTCAAAAAATCAATCAAAAACATTTGACAAAAAATTAAAAACATTTCGCATAAAAATCAAAAAAATTTCGCAAAAAAAATTAAAGAAAAAATTCGCATAAAAATCAAAGAAAAAATTCGCATAAAAATCAAATATTTCGCAAAAATACCAAAAAAAAAAAAAAAAAATTAAAACAATTTCGCAAAAAAATCACAAAAATGTTTGCAAAAATATCAAAAAAATTTCGCAAAAAAAATCAAAAAAATTTCGCAAAAAAAAATCAAAAAAATTTGAAATAAAATTTTGAAAAAAAAATAGAAAAAATTTAGTAAAAATTCAAAAAAATTTTGCAAACACAAAAAAAAAAAAATAGAAAAAATTTTGCGTCTCGCAAGCTGGGTGCTTTAAATTTATCGCAATAGCCGGTTTCTAGGAGCGGCCAAAACATTTTGGCCTCAGGGCGGAAAATTTGGAAATCCGCCGCTACAATCGCAGATGTGAGGCGATCTGAGGACGAGTGCCTCTTCTATTATTATTATTTCAAAAATTTGATTGACATAATTCTGATATTTTATCAGATAGAACATAAGAAAAATTTATTGCTAATAAATCAAACTGTAAATTTTTGCGTTAGTCAGGACTCAGACGTGTTGCTTATTAATAATACGGTAGTAATAATACCGTAATAATAATTAATATTAGGCCTACTTTAGCGAATGACGACAAAATAATATTCGTTGCATCTTTAAGGGATTTTTTTATTATATTTCATAATGGTTAAAACCCTTATTATAATTATTAATTATAGATGTTTATTATTTTGGTTTTTGTAATCGGTTAATTATTATCTGAAAACGAAAATCATTATTAATTTTTTTTTTAGCTCAGAACCGTAATAACTTAAACGTGTCACTTTGAAAATTAAACATCTCCAAAAACCAAAAAAAAAAAAAAAAATTGTTTTTGTTAATGTTTTCTATTCAAAATGACTTATTATGTTTGTTTTTTATTTCATTACCCGGGTAGGGCCGAGAATGGTACAGAAAGTAGAGTTGATTCCCGTTTTAATAAAATCATCCTCGAGTCCCTTTATTTTTTTTTGTGTTTTAGGGTAATCAGAAAGTAGATTTTCTTGCGATTTTAAGAAATCCGAAGTCACCTGTACACATTCTTTGTCACTATCTTTTTTCATTTTAAGGCAACACCCAGAATTGCTTAGACAATCTTTATTATCACACTGGTTCGTCTGAGAGAAAACCTAAAATATATTATGAATTATTTTTAGTATTCCATCGAAACTTTTAGGCAAGATTAAAGAAAATATTCAAACTTTGTTAGAGAAACCGTGAAAGATTAAGAAAAAGTTCTAGAACTTTAAAACGTGAAACTCCTGACTTACATCATCACCGTCTCAAAAACTTTTTGTTGACTTAATCGGTGCATTCTTGGTATTTTATTTTTTCTTATTTATTTTGCATTTTATTTTTTTGGTTTTTTAATTTTATTTTTTAACATATCGTAATTATTGCGTGTTGAATTACAGTATATTGAAAAACTTATCTATTTATTTATTTGTTATGTTTTTTTTTTTCAAGACATTGGTATCCATAACGGTCGGGATGCCTGTGAAAAACACAAGCGTTTTAAATTTTGGTGCCAAATTTAGGAAAATTTTGATTTTTATTTAATTAATAAAATAATACCGTAACACAAAATAAATGGATAATTTTATTGTTACTGCATTAATATTTTAATTATTTAAAAAAAAGTATTTTTAAATAAATGTCATTTAAAGGTTTTGAGGCGCCACTACCGGTTTATGCTCATTGTAATGTGGCCGGTGAAAATAAAATAAATCTAAATCTATTATTATGGTAAAGCTAGGGGAAGCGGAGAAAGGGAATACTGTAGTTCATAATAATTATTATTCTATTTTTGAGCATTTATAAATCTCATTTCGACCGAGCCCAAAGAAATATTATTCTCTAAAGCCCACAAAAAACATATTTTATCCTTAAAATTTCGGAAAAACAAACCCTTAACTAAAATTTAAGAAAAATCGTAATTATTAAATACAACACTACATTAAATCCCCTCCTTTTCTAAAACTAAGTTGAACAGTACTCTAAAGAAAGTTAATTAAATGCCAGAGTTTGAGATTAGTGAGAAACTTAAAATAAGTATGACTTACCGAGGGAATCGCGTAGACAATGAGAGCGACGCTTACGACTACTAATACTAATTTAACCATGATGTACTTTAAAATTCTTTTAAAGATTTAATTTTTTAAATACAATTTTAAGTGCCCTGTAAGTTCACTTGTGTTTTCAATGGAAATTTCATTCTCCTTTTATACACCATTTTAAGTGCACCGACACAATGCAGTTTCATCTTCTCATTCCACGTTTTATTTACATTGATTCACATCTGCTATTGTAACGTTCAAATATTGGAAGCTGTCACAATTGTTTAATTTATTGCACATGCGAAGCATATGTGGTGCCCTAAAAATATACTTGCTATTGTCATTTTATCCTTTTTGTTTGTTTTGCAAGCACGCACATCCAACGTTTCATCTTTGCTTTTCAAGTTTTTATTATACTCAACACATTTGCGAGTGTCACGTTCGTGTATCGCAAACTTTTTTGAGTGCTTTATTGTTGTCGTTTGTGACATTCATAATGTAGTACCGGTAGCTTAAAAACACACTCGTTATTACTCATTTTTGTCTTTAGTGCACGCGAGCTAAACGCCCACGTTGTCAATGAATCATCATCTCAATGTCATGTGAGATTGACAAAATTCAAATAAATTGCTAAATTTTAAAATGTTTTTCCTATTTCCATAATATAATTACTGTATTACAATTGGCTCACGAAAGAGCATTTACACAATGTTATAAATTTAAAAAAAAATTTCATTTACTCCCATGACTGATTTTACACGAATTTTTTTTTACATGAATTTGAAATAACAAGGTTTAAAAATAAAATTTCATACCGTACTCTTTTTACGCAAAAATTTTTGAAATAACACGGATTTTTAACGAATTTCAAAAATATTTTTTTCTTATTTTGGGAATTTTTCAAATTTTTCACACCTTTATGTATAAATTATAATTTAATAGTGCTGTATGTATTTTTCGGTAACCCTTATATAATGTCACAGAATTCCCCCAATACTTTTTTTGCACGAATTTTTTTTTTACACGTGTTTTTCAGGAACGTATCTCTCGTGTAAACAATTTGTGTACCGAGTGAACAATTATTTTAGCTTGAAGAAAACATTTTTATGCCGTAAACAGAAACAAATAAGCGAATTGTACTTTAACATGAGAGATCAATATCAAAGCTGTCATTGAAACTAAAAACTATTTTAATTCATACTGTAATTGCATCTATTTAACTGGTTCAGTTCATTAATAATATTTTTTTCAAAGAAAAGATTTTCTAAAATTTCTAAAAAAAAAGTGTTTAAAAACCGTAGTATTTTTCGATGCCATTCAATTTAATTTTTATGGAATTAAACTGTGCTCAAATTGGATACTTTTACAATTTATTTGAAGTTTGCGAATCGCGGCTTATTAATTGAATACCACGGTGGGAAGTGAAAATTCAACAGTCGCCTACGTGCGTACTTGAGGAGAAAAATTCAAAAAATTAATGATGAAAATTATGAGAATACATTCGTTTCAAAGTTGGTTTGATCGAACCTTTTCCTAAAAATAAAAACAATAAAGTAATTATACCGGTATTAGAAATATTATTGCTAATCACGTGATACGTCATCAGAGCGTTTCTTATTATTATAAAGTTTAACTAAGTTATCTTTAGCTATGTTTGAGATGGAATTAATATTGAAAACGAACAATGTAAAGCAAAACACAACTTTAAATTTCAATGCATTTTTTATAGGGATTTTTTTTTGAATACAGTATAACAATGAACTTACCCTAAATAACAATAATAATTATAATTATATAAGATCATTAACTTCATCCAGAAAAAAAAAATAATTGTTATAATAAATTTTTTTTAGCGTAATAATAATTTCAATGAGTCGTTTTAAAAAGCGAAACGTCTACAAAAGAGAAATTGTAATGTAAAAACAGCACACATAATAAGCATATGAAATTAATATACGAGTAATTAGGATTTTGGAAGAAAAATGGTTTAACTTTTTCTTTAGAATAAAAAATGTTGTAGCCTATCATCATAAATTTTGTAGATTATTTTGATATCAAAAGTTTTAAAAAAAAAATTGGATACCGATAATAATTATTATGTTCGCTTTTTAAAATGATCCCATTCAAGTGTTACACTTGTTCATTTCGTTACCTGTGCACGACTGAGAGTTGAACAAGTGGTTTGGGTGAATTTGATATTACTAGCAGCCACATTCGAAAGATATTTGATGAGGGACGTTATTATTCTATTTGGTTTTGCTATTGATTTCAGTTTTTCTTCCAACTTTTTTAACGTTTCTTTAGTCACCTTTTCGCATGACTCGGGACTAGTTTTTGATTTTTTAAAGCAACACGCATGGTGATCATGTTCCTTCAGTCACTCTTTCACATTACACTGCCCTCCTTCAGAGAATACCTAAAAAAAAGTACATATTCGCGATTTTAGTGACTTTTAGCACGGTAAGTGCCCTAATAGAACGCCATAAAATTGTATTACTAAAATTTTGTTAAAGCAAAAAACATTAAATTAAATTTTAAGAAACCCACGTATCACTAAAACTAGGTTTTAAAACTAAGTTATACCCTTAAAAAAAGTTGATTAAATGTGAGATTTTGAGGCAGTGCATGTAGTGAAATTGACTTAAAATAAGTATGACTTACCGTTGGGATGAAGCAGAAAATCAGAACGACGCTCACGGCTATTAATACTAACTTAACCATGGTGTACTTTCTGTTTTAAATAAAGATTTAGTTTTTTTAATACAATTTTAAGTGCACCGTTAGTTCACTTGTGTTTTCCATGGAAATTTCACTCTTCTTTTATACACCATTTGAAGGCTGCGTATACAACATTTATTTATCTTCACAACGTTACATACTAAAAACAAGCTCTTATTTTTATTTTAATGGCTTTTTATTAATATTTTATTGAGTCACTTCCTCGTTTGTAACGTACAAAATAAAATCGAAAACTTTGATAATCGTTTTTGCCTTATGTGCTTAGCATTTACCACGCGCTAGAAACACTTTTAATTATCAATGAAATATTTATTTTTTTCTCCAGTAATAATAAACCCCGGAAATAACGTTTGATAAATTACGCTTTACTACGTTTTATTAATAACGGCCCAATATCGTTAATTTTCGTAATGGTTTTGTTTTTCTCATATTTTCTTTTCCGCATACACCAAGCAGTAAAAACACTTTTATTATTATTTTAACATTTCTGGTTTTTTCCAAATTACTCATAAACAGTTTGATTTTCGTTTTCCGCGTTTGCAAGAATATATTTCATTTTCTATGCTATTTTCATTGCTAAATCTAAAAATTCTAAATCTATAAAATCATTCTAAATCTAAAAAAATCTAAATAAAAAAAATCTAAATTTAAAAATTATAAATCTAAAAGATTAAATCTAAATATAGAAAAAATCAAGAAAACCTAAATGTAAATCTAAATCTAAAAAATTCAAATCTAAAAAATCTAATTCTAGAAAATCTAAATCTAAATCTAGCTAAATCTAGATCTAAATCTAGCTAAATCTAGATCTAAATCTAGCTAAATCTAGCTAAATCTAGCTAAATCTAGCTAAATCTAGATCTAAATCTAGAAAATCTATATCTAAATAATCGAAATCTAAAATATCCTAAATCTAGAAAATCTATATCTAGATAATCTAAACCTAGAAAATCTAAATCTAATTCTAAATCTAATAAATCTAAATCAAAAAAATCGTAATCTAGAAAATCGAAATCTAAAAAATCCTAAATTTAGAAAATCTATATCTAGATAATCTAAATCTAGAAAATCTAAATTTAGAAAATCCAAATCTAGAAAATTCAAATCTAAAAAATCTAATTCTAGAAAATCTAAATAATCTAAATCTAAATCCAAAAATCTAAATCTAGAAAATCTAGCTAAATTTAGAAAATCTAGATCTAAATCTAGAAAATTTAGATCTAAAAAATCTAATTCTAGAAAATCTATATCTTGAAAATCTAAATCTAGATAATCTATATCTAAATAATCTAAATCTAAAATATCCTAAATCTAGAAAATCTGATCTAGAAAATCTAAATCTAGAAAATCTAAATCTAGAAAATCTAAATCTAGAAAATCTAAATCTAGATAATCTAAATCTAGATAATCTATATCTAAATAATCTAAATCTAAAATATCCTAAATCTAGAAAATATAATCTAAAAATCTAAACTTAATTCTAAAAAGTCTAAATCCAAGAAATCTAAATCTAGAAAATCTAAATCTGGAAAATTTAAATCTAGAAAATCTAAATCTAAGTGTATTATGGTTTCCAGAGTTTTTCCATTCTTTGTTGTTTATTGTGAGATTTTAGTAACAAAATTTTATAAATACTGTATTTGTCAAAAAACTGAATAAATATAGCAATTTAATATTTTAAACATTTTTTTTACTGTTTAAAAATATTTTACCGAAAAAAACCCTGTTCAGATTTGTTTTTCTTTCCGTTTTAATATTATTCCAATTTTTTTATTAAGATTTTATTTCTTTTAAGCATTTGTATTCATTGCGTCATTTTACATAAGAAATGTGATTTTGTAGCAACGTGTTTATAATTATTGAGACCTTAACTAATTTTAGTGCTAAAATAAAAGCCGATTAACTATGGAAAATTGTATCACAATGCAGGATGCATTTTACGCTCATTTCAATAAGAAAATTGTGAATGTAATTTCAGGGCAATTGCACTCGAAATTAAATTAATTTCCTTTTATTTTAAATGAAATCTAACCAGTATACAGTACTAACTTTTTTATTTTTAATTTTCTCTATTTTTAAAATGCGAATATCACTTTTAAAATAATTTTGCAACTTAAAAAATAAAGCTATAGAAAAAATTTAAATAATTAGTTTGTTCATGAATCTGGCTGACCATAACTTTTTTTTAAAAAAAAAAAAAATTCAGATCCATGTGAAATAGGAGAATTAAACGCGCAGTTTGTATGAGTTGTTGATGGCTCAGTGGATAGGCGCTCTGACTTGCATGTCAGGGGTACCTGGTTCAAATCCCACTGATACAAATTGAAAAAAGAAAAAAAATTAATAATTAATAATTATTGAAATAACAAAAAATAAATAATTGATAAGGAAAAATCAAATTTATTATTGCAGCCAACGAGAAATTTCTTCTTATTATTATTATTACTAAGTCAACTTCAAATAGGAGAATTAAACGATTGGTTTGTATGAGCAGGTGGTAGCTCAGTAGATAGGCGCTCTGACTTGCATTGCAGAGGTACCTGGTTCAAATCCCACTGGCACAAATTACCAATAAAAGATTTAAAATTAAAATTTAAAGAAATAAAATTAAAAATTAAAATAAATAGAATTAAAAATTCAAATTAATAAATATAAAAATTCAAATAAATGAAATTAAAAATTCAAATAAATAAAATTAAAAATTCAAATAAATAAAATTAAAAATTCAAAAAATTAAAATAAATAAAATTAGAAGAAATAAAATTAAAATCAAAGGGTATGACCAGACAGAGAGATGCAAGATGATGACGAAAGGCTCTGAGGGAGGACCATCCAAAATGACCAGAAAATCTGATGTGGGAGGTCAATCATTTAGAAAAAAAACAAGCTGGTCTACCAAAAAAATCAGACCTGCGCAACCGGATATGCGCGAACACTTAGTGTATATATAAAAAGAATTCTCTTCTCCCTCTCCTCCTTCCCCGTTCCTACTCTCGGACCCCTGGTGGCATCTCCGTCGGAGCCCCTCATCGGGCGGCCACCTATCATCATCCATTCTCACTGACCGAGAATGCTACTAAGTGTTCGCGCATCCTCGGTTGGCGCAGCTTCCGGTTTTTCGCTGTAATTTTAAATTTTTATTTTTTAAATTAATTTTTATTTTTGGAATTTAATTGTTTTTATTTTTGAATTTATTTTTATTTATCAATTAATTTTAATTTTATTTTTCAATTTAATTTTTTTTATTTATTTTCTGTGGGATTTGAACCAGGTACCTCTGACATGCAAGTCAGAGCGCCTATCCACTGAGCTATCAACTGCTTATACAAATATCATGTTTGATTCTCTTATTTAACATTTGACTTGAAAAAAAAAATTAAAATAAAAAATTAAGTTCAGTCTGCGCATAGACACGCCCCCAGATGACATCACACGTCGTCAGGAGTATTACACGCGTTAATTTTAATTACTAATTGGCGCATTATCAAAAATCGACAAACAAGTGACTAAAGTTTATTTCGATACACTTTTACGTTTAATTTGACTTTTAAAGCGCGAATAACTCGATTTTCGAGTTGAAATTGTAAGCTCGCCATTCATTTCGCACATTTTTAACATAATAAATTTTTTTAAAGACTTTTTTTTTACTATTTTTATTTAAAAATGTTTTCATTTTACATCGTTTACACTTAATCACTAAAAGAAAACAAAATTATCAACAATTTTAACAATTTTAGTTGAAAAATATTTCATCGTATGATAGTAAGCGAAATGATGAATTTCGTAAAGTCGATGATTTTAAGCTCTAGTGTTACACGGCCTAACCATTCTTCATTCCCATTCGTCATTTTCCCCGTGACGTATGGTAAAAAAAACTCCTTCAATTGGGCGTATATTAAAGAATGCTAAGGGTGTGTTTATTTTAGTAGCCATTAGCAATATGTGTAATTACTGAATTTTCGACTAGCACATAGAAATCGGTACTAAAACATTATTTAATTAATGCTAATTAAATCGGTGATAATTGCTTTTTTTTCCTCAGAAACATTCAATACAGTAAGCGCTAATAAATATAAAAAATATAAATTTGATCAAATAAAATTTTAATTAATAAAAAAATTATAAAAGAATAAACGAAAATTCCTTGTTTCTAAGAAAAGTTACATCCTGCGCAATTTCTCCGGCTTCAGCCGCTGAACAATAATAATTAATATCCATAAAAATGATTGATCAAGAATCATTAAAACTTAATATGACCTACACCGCTAATTTGATTAAAATTAAAAGACAGCGGTTACAAAAATTATTAAAGATAAAATCATGTTTGTCGCGCTAGCAAATGATTGATTTCGTTGATCCAAATCATTTAATTTGCAAATGGTGGTTTGACGAAATGGCTACCACTTTGACCGCTTCCTCGTTCACGTCTTTCATAAAACCCACAGCCACGTAATACTTTTCAACGTATTCGATTTTTAATAAATTTTTTATAGATTACTGAGAAAGGATTTTATGGTTGTTATTCAAAGGGAAGCGATATCGTCCAGTCTTGACGAAGCCACGTGGATTTCTACTGCAGCCATTTGTACGAATTGCCGTCCATCAAATACTGTACAACACATTTTTACACCGAATTCAGCTTTCATTCGCAAAGATTATTATAATATTATGTTAAAATTAAAAATTACCGGTATTTAACAACGAATGAGGAGTATTTTGTACTTGGTTAAAATATAGCCTTGAATCCAAATCAGAGAATTGTGAGGAAAATTTCTTCATCAAAGTTTTCCGCCCCGGACTGTTAAACCAACGCGAAACACTCGATGACACCATAATCGCTAAACATTAATCTTAATACTAATAATAACAATTAATTAATAATTGTTACATTTACACGAAAAACAATCAAACTCGATTGAAATCACACTCATCGCGTCGCGTAAACACATGTTTTTTTGGCCGGATGCTCTTAACATGTCGGCCTCCAACGCGCATGCGCAACACGATCAGCTGTTTCAAAAATTAGTCAAAGAATAATTATTTTTGATTAAATAAATTTTGAAGACATAGATTTGAAACTATTATTTTTTTTTTTGATTTTTTAATATTACAAAATAAAATAATAACAAAATAAGGGCTATTTTTTTATCGCAATAATCGTGCTCCCGAGGTCATTTTACATCTAAAAACTCACTTTTGAATCAATTTAAACATACTATGATTTTACTCCAACTTTTGAATTTTAATCAAACTAATGGGCTTAAATACATGGTTTTTAAATTTTCTCACCCTCATAACTCCAGACCCAGTGCTTCGATTTGCATAAAAATTTATTAGGAGAATGTGAAATGACCTCCTCTACACGATGGTGATAGCCGGTAGTCTCCCACTCGCTTAGTTTTTAAGTTATGAGGCCCAGAAGCTTCAAAAAAGTGCATTTTCAACGTGAAATTTCAGCTGAAATTAAAAAAAAGTGAAAAAAACAAGTTAAATTAATGAGAGGGAGACTTATGGACCCCGGAATCGTGCTCCCGAGGTCATTT
>JAQGAY010001345.1:0-14897 GCA_034698085.1 Polydesmus angustus | reverse complement strand
TTGGTATTGCTTCACAAACTTATCCATATTGAGAGTGATTTTTTCCTCTGATTTACAAGTGCACTTCAAATTTAAATAATTGGATTAAACAATACTTTTAAATGTTTTTTTACTCTCTGACCTTTGTTGCTAGTTTTCAAAATTGATTCAAGAAACACTTACAAAGTTAATTGCCTTTGCACAATTAAAGCCCACATTATATCATATAATAAGCATCTGGAAATGTTACAATAAATTCCCCTTTACTTTGGGAAACCTATTTAAAGATTAGACATTGAGTTATTTATACCGAAAAATGACATTAATAACAACAACAACAAAAAAAGAAACTTACTCTAGAATAAGGAATGGAATGCTTCTGTAAAACTGCAGGTGATATCATTGTTGTTTTATTCCTTAAGAAGCCTGGGCAGGCTTGACAATTTACAGGGAATAGTTCTTAAATAAAAATTCAAAATAATGACAACATTTACCAAAACAAAATATTTATAAAATAATATACTTTTAACTAAATCATCGAAATGTGTTCTGTAAGCTGGAGGAATAATCCACCAATTTGTAGGTTTTCCGTAGTGATGATAATTGACACTGTACAGATCAGTCTTCCGTATGCCATGCAAAACTTGTTTTCCACATCCCAAAATATAAAAAAGGAGTATTCACGCCTTTGAATACTAAACTATCTTCCTTCATAACACTATCTAAAATAGTATTGAGTGATTGCAGGTTCAAATCCTTGTTGAATATAATATGAAAAAAAAAATACATTCAAATACATTGTAATTAGGTATTGCAATGAATAGAATTAAGAAATGGGTATTTTTTACCTTAACATCTTTATCAAACAAGGAATCACAAGTTCCTGATCCATAGATTGGATTAATTTTGGTACTTGTAATGGAATTCCAATAAATGTCATCCAATTCCTGGTCAGTCTTATTAGCAAGTGAATTATAACATCTAAATGATTTGAGCAGTTAAAAAAACAACTACCAGTACTTTTAAACAGATTTTACAGAATTAAAAATTTGTTACCATTTTTCAGCTTTTGTCTTAAACTCTTTTACTTTCATACTGCTTTTCTTTGCGCAGTATTGCTGACAAACACCCTGTGAACCAGTAGCAAATTGCGAGTTTGGATGTTCAATTTCAATATTTTCGCATTGTTTCATGAAATCATCACAATGACTATTCAGCCACCATCCTGTAGGGGTGAATAAAGTCTTGCTATTAGTTTTTATATTTAATAAATGTAATTAAATTAATACACACCTTAGCTTTTCCAGCTTCATGAGCTCCCATTTTTTCTAATTCAGCTATGTAATTAGCTAGATCTTTAAAATTTTCACAACTTGGATCAAACATCTTTACTTTAAAATTGTCTGGAAGCCCTTCCATGATATAAAATTAAATTCTGTTGATTGAAAGAATAGTTTATTTTTGCAGCACAAACAAAAATTGTGGTTGTATCCCCATCACACATGTAATTTTGAATTAAATTTTTTTTACCCCTATCGTGATAGTATTGATAGTGGAATTTACAAAATCAAAGATTTTGATGATTTTATAATTAGAAAATTTTAAAATAAGAGAAGTTGGTTTAAAAAAAATGTTTAAAAAATTGAAACAATTTATTTATAAATGCTCGAGGCTATATAATAGTGAATTAGACTTGAAAATAATATTAATGCCATTTTCAGAAGCTATAAATTTGGTGGGATTTTCAGAATCAATTTTCATTAACATGATTATGCAGACGACACATTTATGGTTTTTAAAATTTTATTTACTACTTTATAATAATAGTTATACGATGGAAGTGGCTGTAATATTATTATTAGTAATGTACTAATGTGATAAAATAAGATGAAAATTAATTTATTTTACTGGCAACAAAATAAATTTACCTGATTATGCTTTTTAGATGTTGCAGGGTAATTATTAATTTGTCTGTGGCAAAGTTGGTTTCAGTGGGCATCATCCGAAGGGTGTCATCCAACTCAAGGGCTATCCACATTACAAATTCACTGGACCTTCTTAAAGTAGAGTGACAAACAGTTGCGAGCAGTGATTGAGGTTGACAACTGGTTTGAGTAGGCGATGCCTTTTAGGAAAGGTGGTCGTCTTCCTTACTGATCGGCTGATTCCTTGTAGTAGCCTTAATTGCGAGCATAACAACTGCTCAGATTGAGTTTAAAAGCACAACTGTTTATTCATTACAAAATAATGTTCTTATATACTATTTCTTACAATAAACTTTGATACAAATAATTATAATTTAGTCGATAAATAACTTTTTACTGAAAGGAATTAAATATTCAATTTCCCTGTGATCGGTGTTGCCATTTGATTGGTCCACGCGATTACAGGTACTTTCATATAATTCAATTATGCAAATTTTATGTACTCACTCTCACATCCCCTGTCGAGCCTGATACTAATGTATTAAGGGCATAATAGGTAAAGAGATGAGTCCTCGTCTTCAGTATTTCACTTCTGCCCCTTGCGGTCAACTTCTTTTTGAGGAGTGGTCAGCCTCTTTCAGGAGGGCATTCACGACTTGCTAAAGTGCGTCAAACAGTTGACATTAAGTGTTTTGATGATCCAGATACACAGCGTGACTCGGGAATTTCAGGTGCATGACTTACACTTGAAGAACACCTCATCATCGTCGTCTTTGGGTTTTACCTTTCTTCGTCATTAGTTGCTCTCAGGTGTAATACCTACCCTCTGCCGACTTATCAAGGTAGTCATAGTGTCCTTTCATATATGCTTCTGTTTGGGCAGCTACCCATTTATCCGGGTCCACTGCTCCATTGAACAGTGTCGTCAGCCCAGGGAAAATTAGGAAGACTGCAGTTTTCTGCCATGACTTCATTCTATCATAGTGACTTCTCGATAGGATTTGACTTCGACTTAGAGAAGCAAGACTCCCCTTTTACATCACCTTGATTGTGTGGTGTTGGAGTATTAATTTGAGCTTGCATGAGCTTTACAACTTGTGCGTTGCCCCTTGCCCTTCTTCATCTTAACTGATGGCAATTCTTTTGAAGCAGCACACTTTGATGTAGATGTCATCTTTTTAGAAGTAGCAGTCGGTGCAGTAGTCATCTTCCCAAAATCTATTCCTCGGCTTGGAGTGGGTGGTGGAACTGCAATGGCAAAATTATCGTCCGAGTCGACGTCCCAATCAACCGTCGCTTCAAACATTGATCAAGGATACGTGGGGTGTTGGTAAGGGGAAAGTGGCCATTCCTTATAATTTTCTGGCAAGTATGGTAAGATGTCTCTCCCCCATTTTGGTTCTTCACCATGTATTTCCACAAATTGTAGTATGGCTTCATACATTACTGCTCATTGCAGTCCTGGATGAAGTAATTGTGATTGTCGAAACATGTGGTTGCCCACTTTCAGATCATTATACTCCGTTTCTGTACTCGGATTGTCTTGTACCAAAAAACCATTAATTCATTTTAGTTGTCTTAGCAATTGAGGTTGAGTCTCCAGTATAACGTCCAGTTCGTAATCCAACTCTTCTTCACTGATCTTGATTTCTTTTGCCTCAGTTGATGGTTTTGTTGATGTTGCGGATGAGTCATCGTGTCCTTTTCCCCCGAATCTCCCCTTAATACTTACATGTCCTACTTTAGCACACCAATCTTTCCCTTTTCAAAATTTCATTAAGACTCTTATTACTTATCTAAAATTTTAATTTGAGAAATTTTGTAATTTTTAATGTTGGAAATTTTAGCATAGAAAACGTGATTATTATAACTCATTTGCAGAGATAGGATTTTTGAATATTGATCCGAGTTAAGGTCTCCAAGCGCAACAACGTTTATAGCATTAAGTGCCATTTGGCTTTGTGATTTGGTGATAATTAGTGAATTATAATGAATTTAAATTTGTAGTTTAAAAAAGAATGTTTAAATATCGAAGTCTTTGAGAAAGCTCTAATAGGTTAAGTGGTTGATTTTCAATCGATTATGTTAGTTAGCAAAGAAGTTAAGCATTATTTTGGGGTGATAAGTCGAGTTTAATTAAGAGAACTATGGCGAAACGAGCATTAACTTACTGAAACTTTTTTTTATTTTTCTACTCAATTTATTTTGCTTTGAAAAGATTTTTTTTTTTGCTTACAAAAATTTAATTTTCGTATGAGGGAATCTCAGAGGTGTGTCATTTTTTTGTCTCCTCACTCTGAATGGGAACGATCCAGCAGAACTCCATCCTCCGAAGAAGCAGAATCACTTTCATAAGGGGTTTCCCAAAATCTCTCCTTACGCTGATCCACATCGAGCCCCTTTTGGACATCCTCCGAAGAAGCGAAATCACTTTCATAAGGGGTTTCCCAAAATCTCTCTTTACGCTGATCCTCATCGAGCTTCTTTTGGACATCCACCAAACTCAGCAAGAAATCAGCCATTCGATCGGGCACACAGGAGTGACGAAGTTGGTTAGCAATAGGATATGGACTGGTGTGAAAATACGATAATAAAAATGCGGAAGAGGGATCCAGAAATATGCACACCTTTTAATTATACGGCAGCGTGATGTTGAGTAATCGATGGTGGGTTCCCCAATGCCACTGTCGTACTCCGAAACCTAGAGTGGAATCAGGAAGACGCTCAAAATAGGTCCGCTTCCTTAAGGAACAAATTGGATCATCAATAGCATTAAAAATTGTAACGGGAAGGATTGATGAGCAAACTTGAAACTGATGTAACACCGAATCAGAGTTAACTGCGAAAGTAGAGGATTCCTGATGATGACCTCGGTAAGCCATGTATTTATTTTTCTCCTCCCACGTGATAGAAATGCGGTCTCCTTAAGGAGGTAGACGTTGTAGTCGCTCAAGGAACTCACAAATATATTTATTAAACTCTTTATTAACACAACTGAACTAGTTGAATGTTGGCCATCGAGTGCCTTTAAAATATAATTACTGTAATATATATAAAAGTGTGCAATCTGCACTTGACATCTGAATAATTTACAAAGGTGGACACCCTCGTACATGCTCGCATAAAATTTACAATATTACAGTATAAATTACAAATTAAAAAAAAATAGAATACTGTATCATGCATAAATGTTACTGGAGAAAGTTTAACAGAAAATTTATCCATTAAATAACCATAAAATTTGCTTAAAAGGAAAGCTTAAATTTCAATAAAATAGCACCTGAAATTAATTGATCAAAATTTTAAAATTAAACTAGAATACAATAATTATGAATCCATCCATGCACTGATGTAAACCGCATATTATTATTCAAAATTTAAAAGATTGGATTGCCATATAATGAAATGTATCATACTTACATTGTACAATTGCCCTGGTTGACATCTGTCTATTTAAATGACACTGTATAAGAATGTGTAAATGATGACACTAAGATATTTATATCTAATTGAAGTTATGCATGATAGGTATTAAAATATTAAAGGAAAATTAGAATATAAAACAAGAACTAATTAACAATTGGTAAAAAAACATTCAAATTGTTGAAAAACCCAATTGTAAAACTCAGAATGAAGTAAATAAATAATAATATACACATAATGTAAAATTTATGTGGTTGACTTATTATTTGAAATAATCTATGAAACAGTTTCAAGGCTAGTTAAAGCAATGAAATTTTCAGTTCAAAATAAATTTTAAAAGAAACAATGGAAATTTAACAAAATATGAACGAAATAAAATTTAAACCTTTGAAATATTGATTTAGTCTTCTGATTCTTTTGGGTCTGAAGTAGAATTAGCAGAGCCAATTCACAATCCTCAGGAAGATGTTCACCTGTAGCATTGCGATGCTCACATTTTACAAAGATCCAGATGTGATGGTAGTGGCCTTCCCGAATAATGCAATCTGTTGGTCTGACATGCCCATTATTTCTCCAATCAATGGCTTGATGAATCCAATATTTTAGTTCATCTTTTAAGAGATCAATTTTTACTCTGCAATTGAAATGGTTAGATTCTGTTTGAAGCCACGGTTCCTTTATGATGGTCAGAGTTGCGGATGCTCAATCGTCGAAGTTGTTATTAATCGTATTGTTGATATGTGTAAATCAACTTGCCTTTTTTTGAATTTATGGAATCACCTCATTTAAATGTTCAGTGTTGATCAATTCAGCCATTAAGGCACTGCTGGATTTCTGATAGTGTCAATTGTCTTTCGATAAAGGAGGCAATGTCCACAGTCAGCAATGTTAATATAAGCAAACAACTTAATTTGTTTCACCAGGAATGCAGTCTTTTCCATTAATGATGTTTGGTACTTGAAATAGTTTCTGCTTAAGAGATATTGTAGCTCCTCGTTCCTTCAGAAAATAATATCTGTAATTAGCACATCTTCATCAAATCCCCTTGCATGCAATCTGATCACTCCTGAATCTTCACACTCACAAGCCTAATGCCCGATTCTATTGCAACGCATACACATTTCATCATTATAGTCTCTTTCCTGGAAATCCTCATTGCATAAGAGAGGTGCAGGTAGATAGAATCTCTGAGAGAGAAAACTTTAGCTCCTTGGAAATCCATTCAGGAATCTTGATGGAAGACATTTGTCTTGATGTGAAGACATGAATGAATCCCATTGATGCAGCTGGGCGAATTCAACACTTATGAGACTCTCAAATTCAACTAAAATTTAGAATTAATTCAAAATTATTCACATTTCGAATGTCTGCAGCAATGATTTACTAGTTATATTGTTTTTTAATTGTTGTTACATTTTTATTTCATTGTTATTACGTTGCTATCACAGGATACGACTACTGCAATGAGAGTCAAAAGTAACTTTTTAAAATTTTTATATTTTTTAATATTTTCTGAATTTACTAAGAAATTATTTTGATACACAAAAAACTTTATGAGTTTCTGTTTAAAATGGCACCATTTTTACATTTTTATCTTTGGTAGTTTTTTTGTAATAGACAACGGAAGTTGTAGTGGAACATTTCGGACACCCGGTATTATATTTTATTAAATTAAATTTGACGTCACTTCCAGTGGCTAGAAGTTGAGCACAAAACTTAACCCTACATTCTTGGATAAGTGATTTGCTTTTCCATAAATGATTGGTTTTTTGCATAAGTGTTTCATTTTTTGGATAAGTGATTGGTTTTTTGCAATTGTGATTTGTTTTTTAGTTAAGTGAGTCGTTTTTTGGTTAAGGGGTTCATTTGTGGATAAGTGATTGGTTTTTAAATAAATGATTGGTTTTTTTTGGAAAAAATATTTCACTTTTTGGATAAATGATTGGTTTTTTTTGCAAAAATATTTCATTTTTTGGATAAGTGATTGGTATTTTGGACTATGCTTTCAAATTATTAGTTTGCAGCGTTTGCACATTGCTTCTTGAAAAAGCGCAACAATAAAATATTAATACTTAAATTGCAAAATAGCATCTCCATAAGACAATACAATTATTTCAAATTTTCTATAAAAAAATGATTTAAACATTTAAATGCAAAACGGTGATATAAATGACAAAAAAAAACTTAAGCTTAAAAGTGCTAAATGGCTCTTAGAAACAACTTTAAACTGTATAGGTGCATAACATTTAACTTAATTGGATGGCGATGGAAAGGCAAGTGAAGAGCAAATGCTCTGCTCTTTCATTGCCTGAAACCTTTGACTAGTCTTGATAACTAACAACCATTTCATGTTAGATTATGCATATAAATGTAGATAATGAGAAAACGGCTGAAGGAATGTAGAAAAACGAGAGTGGGAGATAAAAGTCGCTTAGACAAGTGTTCCGACATTTGTGAATGGTCTTTGCTAATCAACAACACTGCCGATAGATTCAGTGAGAAGCACAAAAGTTCATCAGCTGGTGAATGTTTATTCAACTCTCTTTTTTTACAATTTAATCATTATTTATTTGGGTTTTATGGAGTTTAAAATAGCTTTCCATCATTTGTGAATTACCCTCGTTATGAGACAGCACTGCCATTAACCACATGATAAGTCATCACTATGAAGAAATGAAAGTGTCAGGGGCTTTTCTTTTACATGGTGAAATTGGTGTAACCAGCTAAGGGAGAAGAATGAACCTCATGCAGTGATCATCTTCGTATCATACTTGTCAAATGTATTACTGCTTATATCATATGAATTTCATTATTGATAAATGTTGACTATAAATGTTATTATAGTTGATGAGTAATAATAATCTTAAATTATGCTCAATGTTGACTATTACCAGCGCCTGGTCGCTAAGGTGAAAAAGTGCCACCAAGTGGTGGAGAAATCGGTAAAACCAGGACTTCTTATTTTCTCATGCTATACTTGAGCATGGGAAACGTTTAGATTTCAATGGAAATATGCTGCTGGAAATAACTTTACAAGGTAGTTTATAAATATTTGATCAAACTGGAAAAAATATTTTTACTTAAACATTGTTAGAATACTAATAGTATTTTGTTGTTTTATTTTTAGGCTATGAAACAAATCCACATGTCATGAGCCTATAAACACAGTGGACTGTAACCAGTCCCAAGTTAAAAAAAAACACTAGGTAACCACTTGGAAGATGGAACGGGATTTTTACAGGTCCTGGTCGCAAGTGGTTTAGTGGAACCACTGGCGACTTGTGATCAGGACCAGTAGAAATCCCGTTCCATTTTCCAAGTGGTTTCCCTGCGGATTCAAATACCTGATGGTAATTGACCATAAATTACCTGCTGGAAATGTTATTAAATTTTAAGAAAATATTAAGTACACATAAAATTAAATGCTTATATAATTTAATAAAAAAAAGGAGTTTAGTCATGTTTGCATGCAACAATTTGCAAACGCTCCTTACGTACATTATAATTATATAGGTAGTTTACATTTTTTAAATAATCGAAACATTTTATATCATTTTTATAATATATTAACAGTAATTTCGAATTTGACTTAGTTTATTTACGTAGCTTATCATATTTATATCATAAATTAGAGGCACAACCTATTTTAATTAGGCTACATCATTTTTTAGATTGTCAACTGTTATAAGATATATCTTTGTACTAATATATCTTTTTGTACTAAAATAAAATTTTACAATACTGTATGTACGTGTGTAAAATACTTAATGTTTATATATTATGAGCAACACTTTAAAAAATTCTATCAATATAAGACGTCAGCTTTTTAATTAAATTAAATATCAGTATCCGTATGTAAAACAAAATTTGAAATATATTAATATATGCGCAGTGTTTATTTTGTGTATAGTATATACGTGGCGATTAAAATTAACTGGTATGTTATAAATCTCACTAAAATAGTTTTTAAAAAGATAAAAGCATGCAAAAAAAAGATATTTTTCTCAAGTTTGGCTGTACATAATCTTCAGTTGTTTTTCCCAGCAACAGTGTTAGACTTTGGTTTTTGTCTTAGATAGCATATTTTTTCTGATATACTTATAGTGGTTGATCTTGCTAAATCGCATGTTCAACTCTCCTTCAGAGCACTTGTCAGATTGATTTTATATTTTGTGGGCATGTTGTTTAACTTGACCTTTGCCTAAATTTACAGCCAAATTTCACATGTATTTTGGGGTTTTCAGCCAATTGAAGCTGTTGATGTTTTGCATGTTCGGCGATTTTTTAGTTTTCAAAAGAAAAAATAATTTTTTTGGGTTGTATTGGTTGTATTAGTGGTATTTTTGCAGTGCAGTGAGCAGGTGCACCCTATTTGGGGCAATAGTTAATCCATAAATCGGGCCTTTTTCAACAAATTTCTTCACACAACCGATTAAAGTTGTTTAAAGAATATTTTTTATTAACTCTAAAAGCTACAGGTAATAATTCAAGGCACATAATAAAATTATTTTTTATTTGGAAAACTAAAAAATCGCCGAACATGCAAAACATCAACAGCTTCAATTGGCTGAAAACCCAAAAATACATGTCAAATATGGCTGTAAATTTAGGCAAAGGTCAAAGACAAGTTAAACAACATGTCCACAAAATATAAAATCAATCTGACAAGTGCAACTTTAAAAATTTTATACTTGGCACGAACTTTTTGATCAGAATACGTATCAACAGTATAACAACTAAAAAAATTTTTTTAAGAGCCATATCATAAAGAAGCGCCAATCTTGCGAGGCACCAAATATTTTTTTTAGAAATATGGACAAATATTGGTTTTTTTTTTGGGATAAAATAATAAGTTTTTAACTATTTGTAACAATTTTTGGGGTCCGCGCAACCCTTTTATAAAAATTATTTGAATAGTAAGAAAGCGCCGATCTTGAGAGGCGCCAAATATTTTTTTCAGAAATATGGACAAATATTGGTTTTTTTTGGGATAAAATAATAAGTTTTTAACAATTTGTAACAATTTTTGGGGTCCACGCAACCCTTTTATAAAAATTATTTGAATAGTAAGAAAGCGCTGATCTTGCGAGGCGCCAAATATTTTTTTCTGAAAAATGGACAAATAATGGTCTTTTTTGGGATAAAATAATAAGTTTTTAACAATTTGTAACAATTTTTGGGGTCCACAACCCTTTTATAAAAATTATTTGAACGAAATTTTTTCGGAAAAAAGTACAATTGTAACCCATTTTTTGGACAAAATAATAAGACTTTTAACAATTTTGGCTCCTCGTAATATTTTATATTTTGTTTGCCACTCGAGTGGTCAAAGAGCCACACGTTGCCAACCCCTGCACTAAAGAAAAAACTTTACTAAGCGAGATAAAGCTCTTTTTTGGGCCTTGTGAGTGCCAAAATGAATTTTACACAATATTTACCTTAAATACATTACATATTTGGTACTACAGCACAGTAGGCCTACCTGTTTTCAATTTACAACTGAAAGAAAATATTAAAATTTGAAATCATTCCGTACATGTACAAATAGGCCTACTTTAACTTATTAAACAGTAGACTTATAAAAATTTACATACTTAGGCTACTGCTAGATGTACTTTTGTGATAGCAAATGTGCATTTTCTTCCGTGCGGGAGAAAATTTAATAGCGAAAAATTTAAAATTGCCAAAATTGAGATCGCCACTATAGGGAATCACCACTAATGCAAAGCGCCCCTATTGCGGGATTCTACTGTACAAAGAGAGAAAGCCGCGTTGAAGAGCTCAAAATAACGAGATAACGTGGAGAAGCGGTTGAGGAGTGAACATCTGAGTCGACTGGTTGGCCTTGTGATGGAACGAAGAATAAAAAGCAGAGAAAAGTACATGAAATTTGATGTTTAATTTAATTTACGAGTATTTGCACTAATCAATAATTTATTTTTAATTAGAGTTGGATTTACAACCTCGTGATTGATTTCTATTTGTGAACATTGATAATATTAATAACCGTATTTGATGCTTCTTCTTTTTTTTTTTTTTTGATACTTTTCTTTGTTTACGTGTTTGATGTAAAGCGAAGGGTTCTAAAAAAGGACTGCTAAAAAATTAATGTAAACACAAACAAAATCTATTTCAAATTATTTTCTTTTAAAAGTTTTTTCTTTATTTTGTATATTTTTTAGTACAATCGAATAAGTTTAAACTTTAACATTCCGTTATTTGTGAGTGGCCCTCGCTGAGCGACAACACTGTCGCTACAATCACCGGGAAGAGACACGCGATGATGTAAATTTTTTAGGTACGGAACTTTATTCTAACCACTTGAATTTGGAGAGCTTTCAACCACGGAAGTTTGTAATTTTAAAGATTCGATAAGGTAAAGACGTAAAGTATTATTGTTTATAATAGCTTGGTTAATTAATAAATTTATAAGTATATAGTTTGTAACTTAATATTAACGTGTGTTTTTTTAATTACGGAGTTTGATGAAAACGAATAAAGAAGTCAAATTTTAATGAAAATGAATAATTTTTTGATATTTACCATACAACAACAACTCCCATTTAATGATAAAAAAAGAATTTTTAGAATATGACCTCCCCAACTGAGTTTGAGCACAGTAAATGATCAGGACCGTTTGAGGAATTGTTTAAAAGCAAATAACAAAATTTTGTGTGGAAAAACCTTGCCTTGAAACTATTCTGAGGTAAAACGCATACTTTAGCTAAACTGGCTGTGTTACATGAACAACTACATTTTCTGTAGTAACGGTATGAATTATCAAAAACATATTTTTGTCCTCAAGTAGAATTTAGCTATTGATTGCTTCGGCATGGTTACTAACAAATTTTCTAAAGTTATATCATCTGGCAAAGGATCTTGAAAGTAGAATAAGTCGCAGTCATGCTCCTCAATATTTCCAAACTGTTTACTAAGTCCGCCAGGAAAGAATATATTGATAGCATACTTTAAAAGATTATCTTTCTTCCAATGCTTAGGCACAACATGCCTAGGAACACCACCACCTTTCGGTTTTTTAACTTGATGGTAGTCACCTTTTCCAAAATGAAACCATCCAAAAGAAACAGTTTTGTTGATGGTTGAAGGAGACATATATCTTTCATTTTTTCCTCATTAATCTTGCTTTGCTTTTGCAATCTCTCAATTAGATTAGCTTTATGAGCATCCTGATAAGCTGCATCCACTCCTTCATTACGAAATGTAGCCAAGCAATATCTTTTTAAAGCAACCCTATCTCCATGGGCTGGAATATAAGTTGACAAATCATCATCTGACATGAAAGTAACAGCTTGTGGATCCACCTAATTATTTTACAATTGAGTATATTGGCAATTAGAAATTACTATAATTAAAATTGATGCAAATCAGTATATAGTTACTTTATTATCTCTAATTTTTGTCAGTAGTTCTTCTGGAACATGTTTTATATCTCTCAAGAAAGACAAAACATGTGAAAGGTTTCCTTCTAAGTCACTCATCTTGCAAAGCTTTTAAAAATTATATAAAAAATTCATTAGTAAAAAGTAAAACTGTTTTGATTGGAAATGTACAAATTAAATAAATTATTGTAAACATTGGGCTCAAACAATTGTAAGTTGCATTATAAGTTGGAGTTATAAGAAATGTAACATAAACAACATTATATTTTTAAAACATGATAAATGCTTTAAAATAAGAAATTTGTTTTGAAAAATACAAATGTGGATAAGACAAAAAATTTTTTTAGTATAAGTAACAAATGAATTTTTGGAGAAAAAATCTCAAGGCTGGTTTAAACGAGTGGGTCAAATTTAATGTATAAAAGTTTTTTTTTTTATTAAAAAAAAGATTTTGGAGTTTTTATGTGTCTTTGATTTTGGCATCTGTTATCTTAACTTTGTACGCATATTTCTGTTATTTTTTTTAAATAAATAAAAAGTTCAAATTTTTGAAAGGTATTTCTGTTATTTTTTTCAAAAAAAAAATTTCGAATGTTTGAATAATTTACTTTTTTAAAATAATTATAAAAGATCTTTGAATTTTGAAGTGTTTAATTTCTGTAGCTTTTTTCTTTTCTTTTTTTTTAAAAAATTTTTCATTTTTGACGCGTTTATTTTATGTTTTTCTTTGTTTTATTTAAAAATATTAAGTTCAATAATAACATTGATGATAAAAACAATAATTAAAAAAGGTTAGGCTACACGTCATAATTATGCAGTCAAAGTGACTACGGCAAAATGACGAAACAGAAATAACTATGACAAAATAACTACGGCAAAATAATGAAACAAAAATAACTTTTCAAAAATGACTATGTCAAAATATCGAAACCAAAATAACTATTCAAAAATAACTACCCAGTACGTCAAAATAGCTACCACAAAAATGACTACACCTGAATATCAACGATTTCTAATAATTTTTTTTTTTTAAATTTAAATAAAATTTCAAACGTTTGCAATAATTAAAATCCAGTATTGTGATAAATTCTTTTTCATATACTATAATACGTGAAATGGCTCTCATAATTATTATTTATGATAAACACATTCCAAAACGGTCATTTTAGTTTTATTTTTATCTGTAAAACCTATATAGACTAACTGACTAAGGAAAAGAAATAAAGAATAGTGAATATTATGTCACAAAGCGCTCACCATTAATTACTTCATGTTTTACATCAGTTTAATAAAAGATACATTTATTTATCTAAAATAATCAACAAGAATATTACTAGTACCGGGTATAAGATAAAATGTTACATGATCTTACAAATACAAATATGTCTTTATAAAAAATAATCGATCGAGTAATTTATATTATGATAAAATAATATCAAAAAAACTTAAAAAGTTTAAATCTTCATAAAATAATTAAGCCTTCAAAATTCTGGCGATGTAGTAATTTTTGGCGGTAGTTATTTTGCCTTAGTCATTTTGCCATAGTTATTTTTGTTTCGTCATTTTGCCGTAGTTATTTTGACGGTAGGCATTTTTGTTTTCGGCATTATCACATGTAACCAGTAAAATCCTGCCCGTTATTTTGGTAGCCTAACTTTTTTTCTTTACGCGACAGAAAATTTATGATAATAAATTATTGAGAATAATTGGAAAGCTGAAAAGTTCAGAATAACATTTCGCAATATAGGTCATTTATTTTTTGCGCATAACTAACAATCAACGCTAATAAATTAATTTTTTTTCGTTAAAATAATAATAAATTAGAATGGGAAAAATGCATTCATTAACTAATTTTGAAATTTTGAGCAAATATTTATTTCAAAATTTCGTTATTTTGATCACTATTTTTCCGCTACATTACAATAATTAATTATTACCGTGATAAAAATTTCAACAATTGAAGCCTTGAAACTCAATAAGGTGTAAGTGCCAAAATCAAAATTTCGAGGAAAATAACAAAAATGTAATAACTTTCAAATGTTGTACTTTTCATTAGATTTTTTTACACCAAATGAAAGTCCCTAACATTATTGAAGTTTAAAATAAAAAGCAATTGAATAATGTGATTACGTAATATTTTATGGCATCATGAACTTCCAGTTTTGCAGAA
>JAQGAY010001344.1:0-14903 GCA_034698085.1 Polydesmus angustus | reverse complement strand
GGAACTTTAAAGATTTAAACTTGGAACTTTAAAGATTTAAACTTGGAACTTTAAAGATTTAAACTTGGAACTTTAAAATTTTAAACTTGGAACTTTAAAAATTTAAACTTGAAACTTTAAAGATTTAAACTTTAAAGTTAATTTTTGGTTCTTAACTTTGATTTAAATTTAACTTTTGATATTAACTTGAAATTTTAATTCTCAATCTTGATTTAGAATTAACTTTTGGTTTCTAACCTTGAAGTTTTGGTTCCCAATCTTGATTTAAAACTGGAAGTTTTGGTTTTTAATTTTGATAAAAACTTAAAAGTTTTGATTCTCAATTTAAACTTAGTTTCAATCCTGATTTAACCTTGAAGGTTTGGTTCTCAATCTTAATTTAAACTTTCCGTTAGATTCTCAATCTTGCTTTAAACTTGGCATTTGATTCCTAATCTTGATTTAAACTGTAAGATTTGATAACTTTGATTTAAACTAAAATTGAAATAAGCAAGAGTTTGCCTATTTTTTTCGTTTTTTTGAAATCAATATTCTTCTTTAACCTTGACATTAGGCAACAGTTACTGCATATTATTTGCTTCTCATCTTTAATAATATAATGATACTGGTATATTCTTACTCAAATCTATTTCTGAATTTCCATCTTCGTAACAACTTATCCTTTTTTTTAAACGATGATCGGAGTTAGTTTACCAATAGCTTTTTTGTAACCTTGAACATCAATTTTTCTGAAATCCGATCCATAATACTCGTATTTCTCTCTTTCTCTTCAATTTTATAATTCTTCGAAGATCACATAAAAAAAATTAACGAGTTATTTGACTCTGAAATCAATAATTATTATAGCTTATCATCTATAATTTCGTGAACATTTTTTTTCTTAAAAAGCCGCCAATCCCAAGTTCAACTACGCTCAGGGCAAAGTATATACTTACAGTTACCAATCGGAAACCGCGTTAAGCGTGCCGGGAGCTATCAAAGAAACGCCGGGATACAAAATAAATACCAACGCCGAGTTTCACGCTGTTTCACCATGCGAATTTGTCCTTAAAGTATAACTTAAAAAATAATTATAATCGATAATCCATAAACACTTACCCTGTTATATGCCGTACGCACAAATAGTTGACGAACACGCAATTGAGCGGATCTCTGCCAATCTCTAACGTCGGCGACTTCAAGAAAAGCTTGGAGGACAAAACTATCGTGTTCTCTCATTCCGATGGACGAGTGGACAACGTTTGCGCCGATCCCAATGACCCGGCTTGGGTGGTCAACTACAAAAGGGCCATCATCTCCACATTCCAAAACTCCATTGACAACCAATTGGAAACTCATCTCAGAGAGGTAACCCTGCGCGCACGCACTCATTTACACATATCATTCTTAATGTAAATACACCCGCATAATTTTTTTTTTAAATTAATTACTTTTGCTTTAGGTGGACGTTATTGGTCAATGCAATACTCACTATACTATTGATGGAAACACAATTACCAAAGTTAAGGATGTCATTTCTTGCACAAATCGAGTTGGAAATATTTCCGCACTTCAAGCCGATCACTATCCTAGCTATTCCGTAAGTTTATATCAACACGACATCCATTTTTAATAATAATTATAATGATGGGATTAAAATCGCCTTTAAAATGGCCTTTTACTCACATTTTAAATAACATTAAAAGGTGCTTTATTGGTATAAGCCTATCAATAATTCTGGAGCGAAAATAATTTGTCTTTATACGGTAGCTACAGCAAGGAGTTCCTTGGGTACAGTGTACTGTACATGTACAGTCTTTTGATTGGCTGTAAGAAACTCAGTTGTTATTAATTTTATCCGCCACGCGCTGGCCTATCAAAATAAGCGTGTGAAATTAATCCCGTTGTTATAATTACTCCCAACTATTTATGAATAATGGCGGTTGATCGTTACTTGACAATTTAGTGTTATTAATATTATGACATGATTATTATTAATTTTGCGGGGTGTTAAAATGATGCGTAATTATTTTTGTAGGAGATTCAATCACCTCCTCTTTTGGATTCAACTTACAAGTGCACGTACACCATCGCCGATAGCATTACTAAGACGGTGGTTTGCGAAGAGACTCATCGCTACCGTCCATACGCTAAAAAAGACAAAACCGTCTACGCTAAAACAACCAATAAGCTTACTTACACCAAAAATGCCAAGAGCGGCATTAAAATCCGTAATTAAATAATCTGTGATAATTTTTGAATTACATGTATTGTTATGTAATATTATTTTTAATTTTTTTCAGCTCCTAAATTTGTTCGTACGAATTTATTGTTCGATCACGATGACGAGAACGCCATTGTTGCGGATACTCAAGACACAAACAAAGTCTTAAAAAAATTATGTGATAATTACGCAAATGTTGAGATCGGAGAAGACGCCGCTCATCAATTCACGCGATTGCTCTATCTGGTTCGAAGATTATCCACCGAGCAACTTAATACAATTTTGCAGAGCTTGCCTACACTTTGCCCCGCTTCAACCAGCAAATTGAGGTTTGTTTCAATCTTGGAGGTTAATTTTTTTGATTATTTATTGATGAAAATCTAATTATTTTTTAATTTAGAGATACTTATTTGAGCGCGTTAGCTGGAGCTGGAACCGAAGAAGCCGCTACCGTTCTGTACGAATCCACAAAAACAAATCCAATCAACAAAGCCAGACTTCGTTTATGGTCACTTTCTTTCGCTTTTATTAAAAAACCAACCATCAAATTTGTTCAACTCTTGGCAAATTTTATTTCGGTAGTTGATATTTATTATTATTATTAAATAAATTAGTATTTATGCAAATCATGATATTTTTAGGGTGCTACTTTTGATACTGCCATCGAACTTTCTGCTTCGACCATCGTCCACGGATATTGTCGTCACCATACCGACTGCCAAGACGAAGAAGCGGTTAAAAAAATTATCACTTTCTTTGGAAATCGATTGAATGGAAAGTGTGTGGGTGGTTCAGATGACGACGAAGATAAGGTAAACCTAATTAAATTGATAATTATGATGGTAATAATGATTTGGTTTTGCAGATAATTTCAGCTTTAAAGAGCATCGGTAATATCGGACACGTTGGAACGTTCGCTCCAGCTATTTTGGAATGCATTAAGAATCCAGCCGTTCACGTTCCACTCCGATTAGCTGCTGTCAATTCCTTCCGAAGAATCGGAACTGGGGATGAACAAGTATATAAAATTTTTATTAAAACTTACACCATTTTATTTAACAAGAAGGCCTATGGAACGCATTTTTCTTTCTTTTATTTAATTTTTTAATTATCTATAGATTGGTCGTAAATTGTACGAAGTTTTGAGAGATGTTACTCAAGATACTGAAGTTCGAATTGCCATCTACATCGTTCTTGCCAGACACCCCAGCAAACTTTTCTACAGCCATTTAACCGAATTGTTGGAACACGAAACCGTTAATCAAGGTAAAAATACAATTTTTTTTTAAATTTAAGCTGGTGACCATTTTTGGATTATCTCATTTGAAATCTTTTTAGTGAGCTCATTTATCTGGTCACACATTCGAAATTTGAAGGAAAGTGATTCACCCGTGAAACGAGAAATTCACAAACTGGCCGAAGATGTTCAATTGCAAAGGAAATTCCATAATGACGTTCGAAAGTTCTCTCGAAATTACGATGCTTCTTTCTATTCCGAAAAATACAATTTCGGTGCCGATTTGGAAACCAACGTTGTGTTTACTCCGGAATCTTTTTTGCCAAGGTCCACAACTTTTAACTTTACGGTGGATTACTTTGGTTCAGCCATTAATATTTTCGAGGTAATAATTACTATCACACTGACGCGATATTTGTTTATTAATATTGTTGGCTTGTTTTCTTAGTTGGAATTCCGCGCCGAACATTTTGAATATTTGTTGGAGAAATATTTTGGCCCAGCTGGAAAAATCGCTACCACTGACAAAAAAGAATTATACAAACAATACAAAGACAGATGGCGTACAATTGCCGAAGGTATTGAAAACCAAGCCGGTACAGATAGTCATCGACATAAGCGAGAATTGCCTTACAAAGCTCAAAAACTCCGTGAAGTTCAAGACAAAGTATAGTTTATGGTTTAAATATTATATAAACTATTATTTCTAAGCAAGAATTTTTTTAGTCTGGTCTGAAAGCGATTAACCAACCCGAAGGATCTGTTTCACTAAAGGTCTTTGGCAACGAATTGATTTACCGTCATTTCCATAAGCTGAATGAAGTTTATGACAAAGACGAACCATTCCACATTAAAGATATTTTAAACAAAGTAAAAATTTTAATTGTTCTGTTTTGTGAGCGCACTTTTTTCATATTCGAGATTGAATATTGTGTAGATGGCTCAACACAAAGAAGTTGATATTGCTCGCAACTGGATGCTCTTAGATGCCACTTACTCTGTCCCCACCGCTTCGGGTATTCCCTTACGATTGGACCTGAACCTTACCATTAGCATCGGATTGAAACTTAATTCGCATTTTGATGTAAGGAAGTTCCTTCTCAGACCGCGAAGTGCTGATATCAAGAGCTTTATTCAACCTAGGTAAATTTATTGTAAGCTATTATTAAAATTTGGTTTTAAAAATTTTTTCTTTTGGTTTTTCTAGTGCCAACATTGAAGATTCTGGCGCTTTAATTTTAGACGCTCACGTCAGCAAAACTGGAGTTAAAGTCGACGGTGAGGCGTATACGGCTTTAGCTGTTGATGCAACTTTCGAATTGAAGGAAGGAGAAAGTTTAGTAGCCAATCTTGATCTTCCAACTCCCGTTCAAAAAATCGTCGATATTCAGTAATAAATTTAGAAATTAGATTGAAGTTTTCTTCAATTGTTGTTAAATGTTTTTTTGTATTTTTCGTTTAGTGCGAGCATTTTCGTGGTTCAAAATGACGATGATGTGCCTGCAACTCTATCTTATCCAGCTACATACGATATCGAGCGATGCACTCCTGGTAAAACGGGATTGCAATTGTGCTCTCATGTGGTTTTGCCCAAACCCTTGTTCAACGAAAACAGACCGTATTGGGCCGCGAATTACAAATATAATTTGATTTTGAAAAAGAAAGACGCTGGTCTTCAAGGTCTTCATTTTACAGCTTTATGGAAACGAGAAAAGGTAATTAGAATAAAGATAAAATATTTCAAATTTATATTAACAAATACATTTTTTTTTTTGATTTTTTAATTAATAAAGGGTGCTGGCGATGAAGTGAAGAACACTGAATTGAAAATCTCTATCGATACTCCAGGCTCGGCTACTCCTCGCGAATACACACTGGACTATCAGCTTAACCGAGAAGCCAATTTGCTTCGTATCAACCTTCGAAGCCCTAAGTTTAAAGTTGGTTTAAATGGTAAAAGTTTTGAATTAGCTGTTGTTACGCTTAGCAGCAAAACTTAAAAAATATTTTATTAATGATTTATAACAGGTAACTATATTAATGAGGCGACTAAGAAGGAAGCCAACTTGAAATTGAACATCAACGATGAACGAGAATACGGTATTAGCGGAAAAGCTAATGTAAATGTTCAGGGTAATACTAGAACTTATAACGGAGCTTGGGAAATTACTCATTCTGGTGGTGCACCCGTTAAAATTGCCGGAAAAATCATTCGAACGGTTGGAAAAAAGATAGAGTTTGATATCAAATCGGATTCGAATAAATTTGTTCTTAAAGGTAATATTTTATAAACTTATTTATTGAGGTGGAAAAAATGTTTTAATTGAAATTGACCGTAGGTTTCGCTCAACGAGAAGGTCCCTTAGATCCTCGAGAAAACTTTGTTGCCTCTTGCGATCTGCAAGTGGAAATTCCATATTTGCAAAGTAAAATTGTGGGCAGTTTTGAAAATCACAACGAAGAATTTGAAAATAAGCATAAACTTGATTTGAATGTCGATTACAATATTCAATCGGATGGACAAAAACGAAACTTTCACATTATAACAAATGTAAGTAGTTTAAGTTAAGTCTAAAGTACGATAACGATTTAATTATTTTTTTGTCAATAGTGTGAAACCAAATTCGACAGGGAAGCTCACGAATTTAAAGTTAAGCGAGAAGTTGAGTTCAAATCGACCAGATTCCCACAATGCAATGTTCAAACTAAATTGTTTATCGAAAACATCAACCAAGAATATCACAGTTTGATCGACGCCAAATGGGGAGAAGATTTTAGCGACGCCAACAAAAAGTTTTTCTACGAGCACACTCATAAATATAAGGTGGGGGCTCGAGGGGCTTACGAAGGACATGGAGAAATCACTTTGATTTATCCCAAGAGAAATATTAACTGGAAAGTCGATAGCGAAATTAATTATCAACCGAAAAAATCGTTCGATTACGATTTGGAGTTGAAGTACGGGGAAGACAAAACTATCAAAGTATAATTTTTTTACATTTTTTCAAGAATTAAATGATTGATTTTTTTGTATGATTATTTAGTTGTCCGTGGAGTTGAAAAATCAAACTTCCCGATTAGCTAATTACGAAGCTGAATTTAAATTAGAGATTCCGAACAGAGAATTAGTTTTGCGAGATAAAGTCATCGAAAAGAACAAGGGCGAATACACCGGAGAAACTTATATCCAGTGGCAAAAAGGAGAATACATTACTATTAATTCCGCCTACAAACATAAAGAAGGAGTCGATACCGATCACCATGAATTCGACGCTACCGTTTTGGTGGGAACGCAAACTACCCCCATTCGTAAATACAAACTGCTTTTACACCTAGATCCGAAAAAGTGCTCTCTTAGCGGAAGCGTGGAACGACCGGACGTTGCTTACAATGTCGACGTCACCTATGATCATCCCGTAGCGGGTACCGCTAATTTCGATCTCAAGTTAAACATTCCTTGGATCGAAGGAACAGTAAATACCAAACGAGTACCAGGCGACTTCCAAGGAAAAACCAATCTGAAAACGTATACCGGAAGACAAGTAGTGGGATCAGCGTCTTTGAAAGGAACGGGAGTTAATAGAGTTCTAAAATCTGAATTTAAGGTAATATTAATTTTATTAAATGTTAAAAAAACTTTTGTAAGAATAAAATTTAAAAATATAATTTTTTTTTATTAGTGGGACGCCGGACGAGATGAAACCAAGAAGATTTCCATCAACGCCGACATTGAACGTTTGAGAAAGAAATCCGCTAAAGTTAAAGGTACATTGAGTATCCCCAACTTAACATTGAAAGGTAGCGCCGGTTACGAGTTGCCGGCTATTATTTTCAACGGTCCTCACGAGGTCTTTGCCGATTTCGAATACGGACCGAATAAAAAAATCACTCTGGACGCGAAGATCAACATCGACCGAACGTCGAGCGGGCGAAGACAATCTCACGGCCACATCGACTTCAGTTCTCCTTTCGTAGAGAAATGGAAGTTGGATTACGATACCGATTTCCACAATCATCCGGATGAGCGTTCATTCAAATCCCACTTTAGCGTCGACTGTTCGAAACACGGTCATTTCGGCGGCGAAATTGATTACTTAAGAGGACACAAGAAATTGTCTGCTGCCGCTGAAGTACAGTACGGAGAAGGTATAATTATACTTTCATTTATTTTAATACGAAAACAAATTTAGTAAAATCTTTTTTTCATAGGAAAAGCTGTACGATTAGGAGCTGGAGTTTTCCACGATCTCGGAGGTCACGGCCACGGTTACGATATCGGCGGTACGTTCGAACTGAAAACACCCTTCCCCGGAGTTCAAGACATCGCGATTACCTTGAGAGACGCTTTCCAACATTCCCACGAGTACGGACATTTCGTGACCGACCATCACGTTCGGTGGGCGCCAGGTAAAGAAGTAGGCTTAGCCGTCGAGTACAATCGCATTCATAAGCACGGAGAAAGCTTAGAACTTACCGGTAAAATCGAAGTTAATACGCCCATCGAGAAATACCGCCATCAAAAACTAGCCGTTGATATTAATTTTGATCGAAATCCTCGCGTCTTACTGCACTCTAGCGTGGAAGCCGAATGGGGAGATAACAAAGGATTTAAGAATCACTTGTATTATTCGCGAGAGGGCGCCAACATCGACGCTAGTATCTTACTTGATGGAAGCAAAATTAAAGAAATTTATTACCTAGATGGTAAGTTCTCCAACGACGTGTCCAGCGATGGATCCTTCCATACTCATGCCACCTTTAAAGATCTCGATGGTTCTGAGGAACTCCTCGACGGAACCATCACCGTTACTGACAACAAAAAAGCCATTGATTTTACATTATCCGCTTCTGCAGTGTCACCCAAACCGTTTACCTTGAAAGGTGAAATAATTAAGAACGGAAATAAGAAAGCTGCTGAACTTACCGGTACTTGGGACGGAGGCAAAACCATCACTTTCAAGGGAGATTTAACGTTGGAAAAGACGGGAAGCTTCGAGGGAAATCTGTTAGTAAACAGTAAGGAATTGAATTTGAAAGATATTTCGGTGGAAATCGATAGAAAGATCGGCGGACCGAAACGCTCCTACGGTTTGCGGTTGAATTTCGGCGAAGACCGAGACATCGAATTGGGTTTAGATGTTCAAGACAAAGCCGATAAAACCGGCATCACCGGCGCTGGAACGTTGAAAATTAACGGAGAAGAATTTATTACGTCGAAAATTGACGTTTTAGATAGCCCGACCACCACCAACGAATTCGGAAGATTATTGAAATATACGGTAGAGTTGCACAATCCGAGCTTTTCTTTCAATACCGTGGTGGGTATTCTTTCGGAAAAAGGCTTCAACCCGGCTTTTCATATCTGCTCGTTGGAGGGAGATAAATGCGTGAAATTCGAAGCGCTGATAAATTTGGATCATCACGATCCCAAGAACGATCAGAAAGTGGATAACATCGCTTACGCCGTAGTCACTGTACAAGATGGACCAGGTAGCTCCAGAACAGCTGGATTCTCCGCTATAATCAACAAATTAGGTAACAACAAAGACGGAAGCTTCAAAATTATTCTTGACAAAGAACACAACAAGTTTGTCGGATTCGCTTTCTCCAAAACTTATAAAGATGACGCCAACAAACCTGATAAGAAAAAGAGTACGTATCTATCTATATTAATTGTTATCGTTTGTGTTTTCATTTTTTAACTCTTGCCTTTAGTTTATCAGGTTATACTTCCATCGAGAACCGTCGAAGCTCGATTCGAGAAAGTATACAGCAATCAAGGCTACGTCTACTCCATTCACTTATTAGCCGATGCCGTTAACGCTCCGACCAAGGAATTGTTAATCACCACCGATGTGAAAAAAACTTCGGATAGCAAGGGGTACACCAGAGTAACAAAGGTCACAGTTAAACATCCCAAACTCACTAAGGTAACAACTTTTTAATTAATTGAATTATTAAGTCTTTTCGAGAAATATGTATGTCTAAAATTTCTTTGCGTTTGCAGGATTTGTTGATTTTGAGCAACATTAATAAACCAACGACTGGTATAGTCCTCTTCAAACAGAAGATCGATGTGGATATTTCTAAAGATCCAAAGAAGAAGCTAAGCATTGACATTGAAGTTAAAGATGATCCGAAATTCAAAAATGGACACAACTACACTGTTGCGCTTAACGTGAAACACACAGCCGTGAAGAACCTCGACTTGAAACTCAGTGGACATATTGGTAAGTTTTTTGCAGAAATAAAAAAAAGTGAAATATATTTTATAAAAAATTCAATTCTAATATTAAAAATGATGATTTTAGGTCGTTCGAAAGAATCGCGCACAGTTGGTTTGGTGTTCAATTGGTTAACCAAAGCTGGTCAACAATACATTATTTCCTTCTTAAATGATATTGATAAAGTTGACAAAACAATCCATGGCTTCGTGAGTTTCTTCATAATTAATAATTATTAGGTGGTTCGTACTTGTGTAGTAAAAAATGTTATTATAAATGTTTATATAGGTACACACTCCTTTGAGACATATTTCTTGGGATGGAAATTATCAGAAATTCGAGGATGGCGGAATCCCATCTATTCGATCAAATATAGATCTTTCTTATAACAACAAAGTGATTCGCAGTGCTTCGGTGGAATATTCTCGAGGACCCGAATACAACATCAAGTATTTCGTGAATCCCGAAGATAAGACCCGATTGATTCGTTTCCACGGCGGTGTTATCGACGAAGAGACGTATCGCTGGACAGTGACTAGAATTCGAGGCGGCCAACTGATCGAAGACGTCGACATCTACCACCATTTGAACAACTCTCATCTCTTATTTAACAAACTCAGGTGGAGACCGGAACTTCTCAACGAAATTAGGGTATGGTTTTTTTAAAGGAAATACAGGTATAAATCTAGATTTTAAAATCTTTATTGTTATTATCAATAGGATGCTATTGATACTCGATTGGACCCCGTCACTGATACTTTAACTGAAATTGCCCGCAACTTCTTCACTAAAGCCGCGGCTGAAATTGCTGATAAGACTGGTAATGTGCGGGAAACAATCAAAGCCGATCTGGCGCCTTTCTTCCAATTTCTCAAAGAAAAATTGTTGGCAATTGGAGCCGAATTAAAGAACGATTGGCAGCCGTTGAAATTGACAAAACTCAAAACAGTTTTGGATAGCATGTTTGGGTAAGAAAAAAATTTAAAAATACTGCGTAGAATATAAAAACTTATGTTTTATATATACCGTAGTAATTTAGTCGATACCGAAGACATTATTACCAAATTGGAAACGAAATTGGCCAACGCTCACGTATCTATTAGCAACGTTTTTACCAGATTAGGCGAACTGATTGGAAATTTGGACGTGTATGCTGATAAATTAGGAGACTTTATCGAACACGCTTTTGCCGATCTTCCCGAAAAAATTCAAGCCTGGAGAACGACGATCAGAGCCAAGTTGCCGGAAATTGCCGACAGAATTCGAAACGTTTTAATTAAAGCCCGAGATTTCGTCGATAATTTCGTGGCAAACCAATACGTAAGCAAAGCTTTGGCTAAGTTTAGAGAAATTTGGGATCGTACTTTAGGACGTGTGGGAGGTAAATATTTAGGCCTATACTACATAAAAAATAATAAGTTTTTAACCCGATAAACGTTTTTTGGTTTTTTAGATTTTATTGGCTCTCTTTTAGACGGCATTTTTGGAAGCGGCGATGGCAAAGGACTTTATGATCGAACCAAGGATAAGTTGTACGAATACGCTGAAGGAAACACTGAAGCAGCTAAGGCTCTGAAAGGAATTTTATTAGCTATTAAATCAGTCAAGGAAAAGATAAGAGAAGTAATATTACGTTACTTTTTTTATAAAATAATTTTTAAATATTAAAATTGATCGTTTTCAGGTTTTTGCTGACTTTATCAAAGCTTATCAAGAATATCGTGCTGATGTAATTGCTCGATTAAATGCTTATTACGATCTGTCTGATCCGCAAATAAAAGAGCTCATTAGTGAAATCAAAGCCAAGGGAGAAAAAGTATGTGTACACTCACATTTTTTTAAAAATAATATATAAAATTTTACTTATTTTTAATTTATTGTACTCGTACTAGCTTTATGGCGATGACCATGACGATAAGCTAAGTTTGAAAGAACGTATTCGCGCTTTCGTTGACCAACACTTAGGCTTGGCTAAGGAGAAGATCCAATTGATCACCAGCACCGCCGTTTTCGATCCGAAGAACGGTCGTATCGAATACTACCTACCTTTGTTCTTACCCGTCAATTCCATCCGTCAAATTAGAACCGAAGGTTTAAGTTTGCAACGTTTTATCAAGAGTCAGAAAGCTCAATCAAGCGATCTTTATAAACGAGTAAAGCGGGCTTTAACCAGCGGTGACATTCTGCCACCTTTCGAAGGTATACAATTATTATTATATTTAAAAAAAAAACGAACTGTGCATTTAATTATTGTTTCCTTTAATTCACAGCTCACGCTACTTTGATCGGAGACCAACATTACGCCACTTACGATCACAGATTTTTCGACTTTCTCGGCAAATGTCAATATGTGTTGACCACCGACTTGGTCGACAAAAACTTTTCCGTTATCGTTAATTACGTGGACAAACAAGGCAAACCCGAAAAGAGTTCCATCGTGGTCATCTCCGACTTCCATAATATCGAAATTAAATCGGACTACAAAGTAAAAGCATTTAAATTTTTGTTCGAGATATATTAACCTCGGAAATTTATCGAAATGTTCTGTCTTTAACAGGTTTTGTTAGATGAACAAGAAGTGGAATTACCAAATCAAATCGAAAACACGCACATTCATCGCGAACTTCACGCTATTAAAGTGTCGAACAACAAAGGCTTCACTGTGGTTTACGACATTGCTCATAACTTAGTTGAAGTGAACGTGAGCGGTTGGTATTTCGGTCGTTTAGGAGGATTGTTCGGAAACTACAACAACGAGCCCAGCGACGACTTCCACACACCCGATGGACAAAATCTTACAAAGTACGTAAAAAAAATGTTCCTAACCGAATTAGTATTAAATTATTTGTTCTATGTTCAATTAATTGTTCTATTTTATGGTAATTGCATTTGTTTTTGTGTGCAGTCCGACGTTGTTCGCCAACAGCTGGGAAGTATCCAATAGATGCGTGGCTAAAGACAATTACGCTTCGCACGCGACTTCCTTTTTCGGCAGTGAAGGCTATTTGTGGTGTCACAAGTTGTTCTCTTCGGATTGGTCGCCATTCCAGACCTGCTTTAAATATGTAAAGTTTCGTTAAAAATGAAAAAAGAATGTACATTATTTATTTATTTTTATGTTGAAGGCTCCAGCGTCTCATTACCTTCAAGCGTGTTTGGAAGAAGTAGCAATCCGTAAAGGTGAATTGGAACCCGCCGACACCGCTTGTAGATTGGCTTCGGCTTACGTCGACGCTTGCCATCATCACAATATTGACCTCAAAATACCTTCCCGATGCCGTAATTATTATTATTTAATATTAAAAAAAATTCCAAATCTAATTCCGCGATTTTAAAATGGTAATAGTTCGATGCACTTTGCCCACTGGCGAGAAATACAGTCACGGCGATATCCACACTTTGAAAGACAAGGACGTGCCCAAATCTGCTGACGTCATCTTCATCTTGGAACAAAAAGAATGCAATCGCAAAATTTTGTTGGAATCGTTGGACGAAATCGCTAAAGATTTAGATAAGGAATTGACCAGCGCCGGTCTCACTAACAACCAGTACGGCATTGTGGCTTTCGGCGGAGAAGGTGTGCAAGGCCACGCCCATCCACACACCGCTCGAGGACAACTCTTCACCGACGCCAAGTCCGTGGTTTTGGCGCTCAAGAACATGGCTTTCTCCGGAACGAAGCCTTCCGACGCTTTTGAAGCCGTGGAATTAGCCTGCAACTATCCTTTCCGCGCTGGTGTGGCCAAAACGGCCATTCTCTTCCTTTGTGATAGATGCTCCGAAGACAGTCAATCGGTATTATATATTAATCATAAACCCCGGCTTTAAATAGTATAGTTTACATTTTAATATTTCGCGCGCAGGTTGATTATTGGGAACTGCAACATCATCTGTTGGAACACGGAGTCTCATTACACGTCCTGACACCCGAAGAAGTGACGGTGAAATCGAAACCCGCAGCCGCGCAACAAATTATCGGTAACAATGACATTAAAACCAAAATATTAAAAATATTTAACAAGTCTTCTTTTGGGGAGTATAGGTTATGATGCTGGAACCACGTTCAGAGCCAAAGACTCTAGCGCTAAACAATTAACCGGAGATGCCGATATTAGGCCACATGTAACTAACGTGGACGACGTGTGCCAGAAATTAGCTCAAGAATTGCACGGTTCGGTCTTCAAATCCGATCAGTTGGGAGTGAAAAAGCAAAACTTGGGTAAAAATGTGAAGACGGTGTTCGCACGCCGCGTGGTGGCTTCCGCTACTCCCTCCACCTGCCAGAACTGCGATTGCGTCGCTGGTCCTGATGGAGTTCCCATTCCATTCTGCTCTCCCTGCACAGCAACCAAGCCCAAGAAGGTATAAAATTATACCCACACACATAATGATGATTACAATTTCTAAACTCTTATTTTTTATGAAAAAGGTTTCTGGGGGAGAAGAGGATTACTCTGCCCCAACCCCTCCGCCCAAAGAACGCAGTAGGAAACCATCACAAGCAGGACGCAGATCCTAACTAAGAATTAATAAACCCATCGACTAATAATGCTTTAAAAAAGTAAAATTTTACATTCAGCGAACCGTTTTAATTTTTTTGTTTGTGTCATCTTGTATACTGTGTATTTCCACATGCAAATAACAAATTTGCATGTGTCCACGATTCCTCCACCACATTAATTAACTGGTTTTTTTGGTTTATCATATTACATTTACAAATAAAAGGTATTTGAAAACTAATTATTGGGGTACTTTATATGATTACGAAAAACTTAAATACTTAAATCTCGTTTTGTCATTAAATCAATTTTAAGCGCAGTCCTATTTTAGACTAAACAATAAAATTACGAGTCACAGTTATCGCGGCCTTGCAAATGCAGTTCTTAACATAGAACATAACTTATCATATCCATAAGAGAAATACGAGTAATATCGTTAAAATAATGGTTATGACGAACATTCTAATACTGTCAAGTGGGATGAGGAGTTTAACATTCCCGGACCCCTGGGGCCCGGGAATGTTATTTTAGGAAAGAAAACGATGGCGCACGAACGAGATCATGCTAATAGGCCTAGTTACTAAAATATAGTTTTACTCGACGACGTGATTCTCAACCAAAATTAAAGTAATGTCGCGGCAAAAATCTTGGAAAAAAGTGAGTCTACTAAACTGGATAATGTATATTTTTATTTGTTTTCATCATTTTAAACCCAAAGAGTAACATAATATTTGACGAAA
>JAQGAY010001343.1:0-14905 GCA_034698085.1 Polydesmus angustus | reverse complement strand
GAATTTAACTAATATTTTAAGGAATTTAACTAATATTTTAAGGAATTTAACTAATATTTTAAGGAATTTAACTAATACCGGTATTATTAAAAAATTGACTATTTAACCTTTAAAAATGACTAATAATTTGGAAAAATTAACCAATTTTATTTTGCTTTATATAAAAAAAAAATTAAAATTAACTAATAATATTCGATTTGCGTAGACCATAGATCCGGCCGTTCATTACTAATAATTCAGTAATTATTCGACATTTTTAATAGAAAAACGTTGATGGGGGGAAAAACCCAATTAGCTCAATCAACGGATAACGGAATTCTAAATAAAATTAAATAAAAATAAGGATGTGCGAGTGTGTAAAAATTTAAAATTAACTTCCAATTCATTTAATAATAATAAGGATTCGCCATAATAATAATTATCTACGGTAAATACAATAAAAATTTCGATCCTGTCAAAAATCGCACGTTTCAGCGTATCGGCTCACCATTTCTCCGTATTCCGAAGAGCGAACGGGTCAAATGACCCTATCGGCTCACTAAACGCATTCAATCTGGCGAACGAATCGAACGAACTCGTTCACTCGGCTCGGATCTTTCACGTCGAACAGCCATGAACTTACTTTTCGAACCCGTCCTACCATTACCGCAATACGAGTGACGTCACCGGCTTCTACACTGTTGGTAGAGGCGGCGTTCGAAAAGCACGTCCGTCGCTCCCGTGCCAAATCCACGCCAAAATAAAAAAATCAAACTCTCGCACATCAACAAGTTTAATTAATAAAATTATTATCAAAATACGCTTCGACCTTGAATATTTTTTTTAATACACGAGTTATTAAAATTATTGGCACATAAATTGATTGACAATATTACTTGAGCCAAGATTAATAATTACTTGATCCGGGTCAATTAACGCGCTCGTTTCTACAGTATGCAAAAAAGTTTTCCCATACATAATACTACAAATTTCTTTTTCTCTCACCTTCGATTGATAAAACACGTAGAAAACCACGATGCATAATAGATAGGACGATGAACGAAGCATGTTGAACTCGTTATTGATACACAAAAATGATAAACGAACGACGAAAGATGAAAAAAAAAAGTTTTGTTGTTGTTGATTTTTTACGCGGCCGAACGCGCACTTTTTTCCGCGGAAAATACGACGACCGCTTCACCGTCGACGAATCATCATCGGTCAAAATGTTCTAATTTATCCTCGATAATAATTATTAAATACGTAACCGCGTGGGCGAAAACATAATCTACGTCCGCGTACAACTTTTCCTTAAAAAAACATTTCGAAAATTAACTATTTTTCTGTTAATAAACTTGCCATTAATGGAGCTAATTACATAACGCCCGATAACGATTAATCAAACTCGTTCGCCGGAAATGTGGCAACATAGCGGAAGTGACGCCCCCACGTCTTATTAATAATGTACATGATAGAAGGAGTCACGTAAAAGTTACAGTGTTACTCTCTTTATCGTAAGCCTTTTTGTTATGACCCCTTTATATGACGAACCCTTCACGAAAACAGGTGTTGATGACGTAGGGGTACTTACTTTATGAACATAGCCTTCCGTAGCGTGCATGCATAAAAGAGTTTAGCGCTATACATTGCGGGATTGATAGGTAGCGTTCGAAAAGTAAATTACGGGATCTATTTACAGTTGCCGTAGTAACATGTCGTCTGCTACTTATCGTAAGTTTTGATGTTTTAATCGGTTAATAAAAACGGAATAATGCTTTTTATTTAATTAATTTAAGTAAATTAATGATGGAGGAAGATTTCGGCGACGAAGATGTTGAGTTGGAGGTAAATTTTGAATGTTTTATGGCTTTTATTTGTTAATTATTTGAGTGATTTTGCGTAGAATTCGCCGCTGTATTTGTATATGAGAGATTGTGATAATGACAGGATTAAAGAATTGCAAGAGAAAAGCGAAAGGAAAACCGCGTTTTCTACGTCGAATGCTATGAATAATTTCTATCACAGAGTAAGGGGAACTAGTTGTTATTATTTATGTAAGCAGTTTAGGAAGTGTTTTTAATAATATTTTCGTTGTAGATAACAAAGTTCCGTTTGACTTCCAAACTAAAGAATGTTTTGAAACGCTATATTGGGTACCAGGAATCGTTGGACATATATGTAGAATCCTTTTTATATGTATATAAACATGCATAGTATATAACGAATATTATTTATTTTAATATAAGGATGATGCATATCGTATTAGTAGTCGATCGGCAATAACAAACTGCTCGGTTCTTCTGGAAGATGACGCCGACTTTCTAGAAAATGTGATGAACGATGAGCTACTTCAAGTAAATGTAAACGAAGCGCGGACGTTTTCCAGCAAGTGAGATTACTTTTATTAATTGATAAATTAGTCTTGGTGACGTTTATTTGTAGGATTTTGTTGTTTGCTGTAGGATTAGGGTGTTGTAAATTGAGGTTGAACGAAATTAACTGCGCGTTTGGAGCCGTTTTGGTCTCGTATTCTGTTTTCTGCATCATCAAGCTGCTCAAAAGGAAACGCGATATAAGGAAAAGTATAGAAGTGAATGAGAAATACGTGAAAAGTTGCGAAGAATTTATTCGGAGCAGTAATAAATGTCTGATGTATATTAAGGAATTGGAGATTTATGGCAGAGGATTGTTGTTGTAAGTTATATAACATAATAATATTCTATAATTATTTTGATATCTAAATATATGTTAGACCAGTTCCCGAATTTTCTTTGGCAAGAGTAGAAAACTCGTCTCTTTTCGTTTCCAACTCATTAATGCCTCTTCCTAAAATGTGCCTCTTGAACTCTTTGAGAGTGACTTTATTCGAGGAATTGAAGAAGGAAATTTTACAATCACGTTCAGCCTTATTTCAAATCATCAAACAGTATCCTTGAATATACTGTAGTAATTAGGTTAAGCTGTGTCTAAATATTTTCCTCAACAAAGTAAATAAAGGTATCCAACTAGCAGAGAAATTGACAACGAGCAAAATTACATGGCCTTTTTTAAATCCAAAGAATTGGATGCTCTTCTAGATCTGGAAAATGTTTCTTCGCCAGAATCAAATGAAATATCATCGTCTTCTCTAAAAGTAACTACGGTTATTGTTAATCAGTTTGAAAACCGAAGCTTATCAATTATTATTTTTTTGTTAAAGAGTTTGTTCCAGTTACTACATTTACATTTGTCTGAACTTTTAAGGAGATTGTGCGTTTGTTTTTGCCCCATCGTCGTTTCATCTTCCTCATCAAAAGACGTGTTTGGTAAATATAACATATGCAAAACCGATTTGGGTTTTAAAATTAAAGCTGGAATTTCATTTTAGATTTGTTTATTATTAGCGACGCAGTTTTAAAACCGTATACACAAACTTTGAATTCGTCTACAAGAAGATTAAACGAAGGTTATAAACTCCATTCTTATTTTTCTTCTTCTTGGAAAAAGGACTACCGAATGAAAAGAGAAATCGACGAAAATAAATCACAAGCTTTCAATTCGTCTCTAAAGGGTTTGTCACTTCATTTTGTGGCTTCTCTCGCCAGGTAAAACTCCAAAATGGAATGCTACCAGCAGGCACCATAACTATGTTAACGTTTAATTATTTGAATAGAATTCAGGAGATTGTAGAACGTTTGGATTCGATGGAAAGCGCATCTTCCGATGATGTTGACGCTTATTGTACAATTGCTAGTCATTTGCAGCTAATTCAACAGGATGTCAAAGCTGGTCAATTTTGTTTGGACGAAAGTGTTGCCAGGCTGATGAAAATGCGAGGCTATCCCCAACAAGAAGAAGAAGAGGAACTAGGTTCTGCCGCTATTTATAACTTAATTTTCTATTTAAAATTAGAATTTGTATTTTTTAGAGATAAAATTGCCAAATGTTCACATGGATCCATCGATACCGGTTATCCCAATGAGCGAAAATGTTGACCTAGCTTCGGCAGATCAAGTAATATTAAATTAAAATTAATTTACTTTCCTTCATTTTAATAAAACTTTGTAATAGGTGTTTGAAGCTTATGTGGATAGCAATGAGAATAACGGAGAAGAAGATGGCGAATATTATGACGAAGAAATTGATGTAAGTTGTCATTTTGTAAATACATTCAATAAAACGTGCTCATAGTTGTTTTTGTTGCTAGAAAATCGCGGTGAAGCAGCGGGAGATTTCCAAAACCATGTTCGCGGAATTAAAGCAGGTTCTAATCCCAAAAGCCAAGGAGTGGAAAGTGCGGGAAGCCAAAGCGTTGGGTATGACGGAATTAGAAGCTGAGGAAGAGATGCTCAAAGAAGATTCTTGTGAAAAGTTTGAAACTGAAGATGTGAAAGTAAAGAAAGTGAGGAAAAGAATAATTTGTGGTGGTGATGTTGATTTCGTCAGTGAAAATAACGATGACTGCGATTCTTCTTCTCCAATAAACAATCATTTTGAACATCAATTAGAAACTAATTTTTCTAACAATTTTATGGCTGCTGTGGCTTCATTAGCCGCTAACAGAGCCAGAAACAACTTGATACAAGAAGACGAATGCTTCGAAAGCGACGATTAAAAATCTATTTGTAAAATAAACTTTCAATGTACTTTACAATAAACTTTTTAAAATAAACTTTCAATGTATTTTTGTTTAATTATTCATTTTTATCTCTTGCTTTTTCAATCACAACTTATGGGGAGGAATGGAACTTATAATAATTATTAAGGAAAGAATTCGTAATATCCAGAACAAAATACTAAACACAAGACAAAATCCAACACAAACGATACATGAGAAGGAAGTGGAAGACCATCGATTTTGTTGTTATAGAAAATCAAATTTCTAGTACATACAGTATTTGTTTTTACGCCAACCATCATCGATTTTAACTAAACTTTAAAAATAAATAAAGTGTAATCATAAAAAAAAAATACAAAACCTAAATTTCAAATTTCCTAACTAACGATTTACATTATCAATGAATAATTAAATAAAAAAACGACGTATTTTATTCAAATACCTGTACAATTTAATACGTAAATGTTGGGTTCTGATTTAATAAGTGTTGAGACGAAGGTCCGAGACATATGGGTCGTATGTCCATTTGGGGTACACTCTTTTATACAAATTCATCAAAACTGTGTCTTGCGACATCAGCTGACCATTAAAGAAGCATTTCATATGACCATGGGTACCTAAATTACACAGATATGATTATTATTACCAAAATAAAACTAATACGTAAACTAAAATTAATATCAAAACTAAACAAATAAATTTTCTCTTTTAGAAATTAGCTTATATCCCAAATACAACTTACAAAATTAAGAATTGAAATGAAAGAGATTTCTTACCTAAAGGCTCTTTAATGTGTCCCCGTCTGCCGTATTTAGTTCTGAGTTCTACTGGTTTAAACCAATTAATGTCGTCTCGATTGAAGAACATGTATCTAATGACGGCGGATTTTCTGTTGATTTTGAACGGACTTCCACTCAGAACGATGCGCTTCACCACGATACGCTTGGGATCAACGCCCAACACGCTGCCAGTGGCCACCAATTCCAACTCGGCTATACGTAAAATATCAAAATATGTATAATTTATTTATTTCTGTTTCATTGCGAGTTTTACCAACTCCAACATAATTATATAATATGAGAACTTGCAACATGTGTATACCATTTTGCGTCTCTTTAAACACTAGAACTGGACAAGGAGAGAACGTAATCGGGGCGTAAACAGTAGCCACCATGGCTTGATCCTCTCTAAAGTACCTCTCGTACTACAATTACAAGTTAAAATAATGTTCATTTCAATTAATGTAACGTTATACCTTGTGTTTGTTGCCGTTGGTGTGTTGGGAAAAGACGGGGCAAGCCGCGAACCTTCTACATCCCACCTGGAAAACCAGTCGTTCCTTGGCTTTGATGGGCTCACTTTCTTCTTCGCTTTCAGAAGGTATCCTTCTAATCAGCATATTGAGGACTGACATCTTCTGCTCGTGCTGCAAAAGACCGTAAACCACAACCGGCTTTCCCGTTTCCAACGAATCTAAAAACAAAAATGACATGTAATTCGTATTTATATCACTTAAATCGTAAACATGAACTTACCGTATTGGTATTTGGTGACACCAGCCACGTGAAGCGTCACGTATCTTCCAACCTAAACAAAAATATTTAATAAGTTATATCATCCTTCGTTTACGAGTTACAAGTTATTTATTACTTCAATTCCTTCGATTTTCTCCTTCAAAGCGTTTCTTCTCGTATGATCGGAGTTCTGAAACTGGAATATTTTGGCGTATTCCGAAGGAAGGTTCTCCATTACATCCCAAGGAGCCGAACGAAAGCTTTTTAAGCCTCTATACCTATAATTCAACGGTTTTTTATAATTATTATACTTCATTGGCGAGTATAGAAATTTACTTTTGAAATCTGGTTTTAGCCAGCGTATCGATAGGCGTGTCCATTTCATCGGGAAACATGGCGTCTTTTTTAGCCTCTTGAAATTTCTCCAACCTAAATACAATAAAAGCAACACATTATTTCACTCCTTAAAAAAGTTATATAATCAAAATCTCGAAACACTTTTTGTGTTTAAATTAAAATAATAAGTAGGCTATAGAAATTACTCTTTGGTTTCCAAATCAGCGTCGAATTTCTCGTCGTAGTTTTCATTCATTTCGCTCTGATGCGATTCCGTATCGTACATCTTAATTATGAAGATTAATTAATGACAATTAATATCCGTAAAACCGTAATTTGCGATTAAAATTGTACCTGCTCCGATTCGTTTTCATTCTCATCGCTGTCCTCTTCGTCCGCCGTTTTGAAACTATGATCCATGTCGACGTCGCTTTCCTCACTCTCCATCTCTTCATCGGATTCCTCGTCCTCATCTTCGTGTTCCGATTCCACGATCCACGCCGCCTGGTACGCAGAAGTGCCTTTTGGGACTTTTCTCGCTGATTTCCGAGCTAAAATAAAACCCGTTTAGAACCTTAACTTTATTAGTTAAACTCCTTTATGTACCATTTTCAGCTTCTAACAATTCTTCTTCGGTGGGCCACGTCTGTTCGCCTTCCATCGCATCGGGAATATTCTCCATCTGCAACGACTGCTGTTTGCTCGGATCAGCCGCGGCGATTATTTGACATCCCTCATCCATCTCGACGCATCCCGAACGATTAGGTCGTCTCGAATTTAAGGCGTGGGGATCTCCCGATTCTTCGATCTGCTTCAGCTGAAACGTTCCCAAACCAGGAATATGGACCAGACCGTTCACGTCTAAAGCTCGTCCTCGAATGTAACCCGTCAATTTGAGAACTCCTTCAGTTTCCTGCAAATAAATTACGTCTTTAAAAAGATCGAATATAGTGTATAATAAATAATGAATACCGTTTCAGAATTGGGTTGAAAATCAACTTGTTCTGCCAACATGTGAAACCTATTATTTCTGAAAGAAATCGAGCGACGTTTTTGGCTCCCGATATGTCTCAAACATAAAATAGCCTCTTGCGCGCTGCTTAACGGCATTAATTTTTCTTTCGGAAATCTATAACGAAACGTAAATAAAGTTTTACCAAGTTAAAATCTCACTTTCAAAAGTAAATAATAATTTGTTACTTTTTTTCAAGCTGCTGTCGCATTTGTTTAAATTTTTCGTTTCTTTTTGGTCCTATATAACATTCCGCTATCTACAAATAAGAGAATAACATTCATAAAGTATTTATAAATATTTAAAAAGATGAGTTCTTACTGAAGCTACGTGAATGGTAGACGGTAAACCTTGGGCGAATAAAGTCGTCGTAATAATATTATCTACAGAATCATATTCTGAAGAGTGAATTAACATTAACGTGTCCGCCACCTATAATTATAAATAATAATAATAATATGATAGAATTAATGTATTTTATAAACAAACTCACTTTCATGGTGTCTAAAATCGATAACAAATCAGTTTGTTTCGGTATAATAAATGAAAATCGCTGCTTAAATCTCGGAACGCTAATATGTAAAACGTCATTTGCACTGGTAGTTACGGTAGCAGTCTCATCGCAAGTTTTAATCAGCTCGATAAATGGGCTAATATCTTCGTCCGGATTGATGGCAACAACCGCCTGAAATACAGTCACGAATTTAGCTGGGCTAAAAATTGAATTTTACGCGATTAAAATTACCACTAGAAAAGGTGGACAACCGGGTTTTCCTAACGCTCGTTTCTCAGCCACTGCTTCTTCGCGTTTTTTAGCTCGAAGTTGAACCATCTACATAAATCAAATTTTGATAAAAATGCCATTACAGAAACCAAGGCAACAGTACCTGATTTTTACGTTGCATCTTGCTCAGTTCGTGTTTGTTCTTTTTCGTAATCTGTTTGACAGTAATTTTTCCTACACCAATAACAAACTTTTAATATCAACGTAATTAAAGAAAATAAATAAAAACGAAACACGTGTTTGTCTACTCCATTGAAAATTAATAATTTTTTTTTTACCTCTGTTGGCCGCATCGACGGCGCCTTTACTTTTATGCTGGCCGTGGTTGTGCCGTTTATTTTCCTGCTTCCACACTCCGGGTTTATGAGAATTACCACCCGTATTTTTCATTTTAAATTAAAATAAAGTAAATAACATTCAAAAATACATCGAAATCGGTAAAACTACACGTGCTACAGCAACTAACCCGCGTGGACAGTCTGCTATAATTATAGAAGATTCAGGTAATAAAGATGTAATAAAAAATAAGGCGCTTCTGCTTTAAACGCGCTATACGCGCTCTTTCAGCGATCAAAACCCTTGACGTCATTGACAGCTACTGTTACAGTACTAAATACGAAATCTTATAAAGTCTATCAACACCAATAAAAGTAATTAAAGCATCACGATTTAAAATTTTATTAAAATAAATAAAGATAAAAATATAAGAAAATAATTTAAAATATCAATTAAATAAATTTTATATTTAATACTTAAGTAACGCTGAATAATAAATAAATATTTATGTATTGCGCTATACGAGGTTTCGTAGTAGCAGACGGCTATCAAGAGTTCACCCAGTTCAGCGTTTAGCTCGCAGGGTCGTTCCGATATCTTGTTATTGATTGACGGTTATTTATTTAGTTTCTCTCCTTCTCATTTATTATAATTATTATTATTTCTTGTAAATAAGGTATTAAATTTTTCATAACAAAGTTTGAATGCGGTTTGGCGATCTGCGGCTGAGCTGATGGAAAGCGCGAAGAAATCCCCGGCTGTGGGAGCGATGAAGACGGTGGTCGTCCACGGAAGCAACGTCCCTCTACCGTACGGTGTGATCGACCGTCCCGCAAATAATAAATCGCCTTCCTTCTGGAGCAAAGAAAAGTCGGTTCCTGGAAGGTAAACACTCAATAACAAATTATCTATAAATTTAGATATTCAAGGTATGGTAAAGAAAATAAAATGTACGAGGAAATGTCACGTAAATGAATGAGGCCGAACGGGTGTGTTGACACCGCGTATACATTACACCCTTTAATATACGTAATTAAATGCGAATTAATGTCACCGCACGCGATAAAAATACTATCTTTACAGGTTGTCGTGCTGTATTTTATTTATTTATTTTATTATGTTTTCCAGAGCCAGCCCCAAGAAAGGTGTACATAAAAAGACAGGATCCAGCAGTTCGTTTCAGGATTTTCAAGAGAGTACGGACGGTTGTTGGGACGTGGACGATGATAAAGAATTTCAAATCAACGAATGTAATTTACCCCAATGTTTTCTCACCTCAATTTTTAGAAATTATTAAGGTAGAAATTTGTTTGACGTAGATGTTGCAAAATCGACGGCGAATGACGTGTTGAGTTCTCACATTAACTCGTTGTCTTTGCCTTCTTCGTGTCGTCTCGAAACGACGCAAGAAGGAAAAGTCGAAGCTATGCAGAGGCTGGCCACTCAAAGGGGTACTGTAATTTTTGTCATTCGTTTATTAGGAAAATTATTATTTTTATGTAGATTTACCCGTGGAAACTGTGACGCCCGCCGTTCCTAGTTCCCCGGTGAATAAAGAGCTGATCGTGGTGCAGTCGCCCAACCACGGTCCCGGTGTCGGCATCCGTCAGGGAGGCAATAGACACTACGTCCCGCCTGAACGAGCTTCGAGATCCACTAAAGGTTTCCACAATCAAACGCCGAAAGATAAGGAAAGTAAAAGTGCCAGACTGGACAAGTTTCACCAGCTGATCAAAGCGCCCAACATCGATCTCAGTAGATTCATTTTGATATGTACTTATTTGTTCTATTATATTATTTTGTAATATTTCTGTAGATGAACTTCGAGCTTTAAGTTGGTCCGGTGTTCCAACTGCCATTAGGGGAACAACGTGGCGCCTACTTTCGGTGATTTAATTCTTATTATTATAATACTGTAGTTGAATAAAGGGGAAAAATTAATAACATATATTTTTATGAGCAGGGCTATTTACCTGCCGGTTTGGACAGGAGGGTGGCTGTTGTTGAGAGGAAAAGAGAAGAATATTTTAATTATGTTAAGCACTATTACGATAAACGGAATGAAGATGTTCATCAAGAGATTTATAGACAGGTTGAACTCAATTTTGACACTGATATTTTTCTTAAGAGAAAAAATGAATTATGAAAATATCTTTTTTTTATTTAATATTATAGATACATATCGACATTCCTAGGATGAGTCCACTCGTGCCTATTTTTCAACAGGAGCTTGTACAAGAAGTGAGTATTATTATTAAATTTTATCCAGCTAGATTGAGCATCCAAGTTAAACCAGGACTTTTAGTCTCATGAGATTCGACGATGGTTCTTGGTTCTCCTCATTTGTTAAGTACAGTATTAATAAGTTGTGTGATGAAAGTGAATGCTAAAACGGTTGCCAACGAGAAAACTCTTATAACAAGGGATAATGCAATTCATGATCTGTAAGGAGTGTTTTAGATTTATTTACGAAAAATTTCATCAGATTACCATGGTTTTTGTTCGCACCAACAAGTATCATTTTGCTTTAAACTTTGAGACGGGTAATAAATTATTGTCGCTTGTTATCGTGAGACTAAAATTCCCGGCTTGTATTTAACGTTCCTGGTAACACATAATTTGGAAATCGGAATGGCTCGATTGGATAATATCTTTAGGATAATTTATTCGATTTATTTATAGATTTTTGAACGAATACTGTATATATGGGCAATTCGTCGTCCAGCCAGTGGCTACGTGCAAGGAATGAATGACTTGGTTACGCCTTTCTTTGTGGTTTTTCTACAAGAAATTCTCGGGCCTGGTACGTACGATATTAATGTATTTTCATATACAGTAGATTACTGTAAGCTTATCCGAGACGGAAAGGCGAAATAATTATTGTATAATCAAAATAACAATTTACCTAATTGAATGTAGATCATGATATCGAGACGTATCAGGTGTCCTGCCTTCCAGAAAATACTCTCAGAGAAATCGAAGCGGATTGTTTTTGGTGCATGGCCAAGCTGCTGGACGGTATCCAAGATAATTATACCTTTGCTCAACCCGGTATTCAAATTAAAATCAACAGTTTAAAGGACTTGATCCATCGAATTAACGGTTTCAAATACATCTAGAGTGTAATCTCGTTCTTAATTCTAATTCTGGTCTTGTGTTTAGAACCCCTTCACGATCATTTATTAAGGCATAATGTGGAATATATTCAGTTTACATTTCGATGGATGAACAATCTTTTGATGAGGGAACTACCTTTACGCTGCACCATTCGTTTGTGGGACACGTACCAAGCGGAGTTGGACAGCGGGTCCACTTTTCATCTCTACGTGTGCGCCGCTTTCTTAAATTATTGGTCCAACGATTTGCTTAAAGAACGAGATTTTCAAGTACAATTCCCAATTTAACATTCCTCAACTATCTGTTTCATGTATTATTTGTAGAGCCTTATGATTCATCTTCAAAATCTACCCACCCAAAACTGGGGCGATAAGGAAATCAGCGAGTTAGTAGCCGAAGCTTATCGATTAAAGTTTATTTTCGCCGACGCACCCAGCCATTTTCAAGCAGCCGCCACAACAGCAGCAACAGGTCCTATCAAGAAATAATTAAGCTTTTTTTTATTATCGAATTAATTATTATACAGTATTTGGAAAATATTTTTCATCTAAATAAATTTATTTTATTGTTTGTAACGATTCTTCTCAGGGAAAACAAAGAATTATTTCAAACAAAAAATGTTTTTTGAGTTTATTGAAGGAAAAACAAATGGTTTACAACAGCAATTTTATTTACATCTTTTAAAAACAATTTAAAAGCAACTAATTATCATCTATCAGTAGACGTTACAGCATCGGCCATATCTCCTTGGTCGAAATAGCGAGCGACAAGACAAATGAAGAGATTTAAAGCATTTAAACTCTCATCATGTGACTCCAGCTATGGGAAGAAAAAGCAAGTTTTAAAATATTTTGATATAAACTATAGGCAATTCTCGACTTTCTTCGAACACTTTTTAACCTTAATAACAAACATGTATTGTTATAATTTAGTATTCAAAGCTTGGCTTCTCAATTGCAGTACTATTTGTTCGCTTTCATAAGCCCATTTGGTATTACAGTATTATATTCAATGTAAGATACTGCAATAAATGCGCAACCAACGGATGGTTCGGATCACGACAAGCTCTTGGGTTTCGGGTAAAAACAGTGTTCATTTATGGACTCTTTCAACTTGGGAGAACGAGTGTACTATATGATATGGCGTGTGAAGTTACACTGAACCTCGTGACTGACCTATGCTTGATCAAGTGAAATGTCATTACTAACTATATGTTTACAGTGCTGCTACAGAACATTGAATTCTTGTCACAAGCAAATACCGGTATGTGTTGCTTAATGAAAATCTTTCGGGTCTCTTAAATTGTGAATAACGTAAAAATTTAGATCATTCCTTCATCCGCTTTACAGTTCACTCAAATTTGACATACGGTATATTATAGTCTCCTCTCCAGAGTCAAAAACTCCGTACTAGGAAACTGTGTTTCTACTGGAAACGCTTTCCACAAATGCGACCCAAATCATCTAAGGGCGGTGTCTTTTATAGAGTCTATAAAATACCGAAAACTCCAATACATGTACAAGAATTGAAAAGTAGCTATTAAGATATTTATGTGTGGTTCTGATATCCCTCAAAGAAAGTCGGAAACTGCCCGTATGTTAACCACGATTTGTATTAACCAAAGATGCGCGGAATTTGGCACAGTGTCTGGCTAAACTTCTTAAAGATGAGCACGTTTCAGGCGTCAGAGGTTTGTCGAGAAACGCTAGGAGAGCGTACAGCCACCTTCCCTATTTCAAAATCATAAATTAATTTATAGAATCATTTTTAAAAAAAATCCAGGATATTACTTGTTGCACGCCGTATCCAGTCACTTCAAACCAATCGATGTGATACTCTAAAAGTTTGGTGATTAAGGGCTGCGACATGGTGGACATTACGCTTAAATTGGGCGGAACACTCATCTTCTTATTTTCAGCCAGAAAACGTTTATTGTTGGTAGAGAAAAACGCGAACCTTTTACTCAATTCGTTAAAAAACTCGGTGCCGAAGCAAAACATACACCAAGCGGCATCGTTATTCTCATCGGGCTACAGTAAAAGATATAAAACAAAGCTTAAAAAACTATTTTTAAAAAAAATATTAGATTCTTACGTAATAGGTGGATTCGTCAACGAATCTTTTCTGTTGATTATATAGATTCTAAAAGAACAACCCCAAAAATAATAGAAACATTCGATCAAATTTTAGAGGAAAAGTTGTACCATTCGTAATTTGGAAAAATCTGCTACTTGTTGGCTTTGCCACACATCGCTCGGCGCAAAACCACCCGGAGCCGTAGAACATCCATTATCCTACGAAATAAATTTAATAATATTTAATACTTTTAAATGTACAAAGAAGAGATTTTATGAGATAGAGAAAAGAAAACAGCGTACGTCGGTTACTTTGACCGTCTGTTTCACCACGAAACGATTCGGATCGATATTCTCCGCAACTACCACAGCCGGACATTTCTTAGCTTCGATTCTAGAAAATAATAAAATCAGATTAAAATTATAATTACATAAATCTTAAATAATAGTTTAAAAGCGAGTGCATGACACAAATCTACACAAATCTCAAAAATGTGCAACTTACTGCACTTGTCTGAGATATTCTTCTCCCGTTTCAGGTAAAATAAATTTATCCGCGTACTCTACAAGCATAAATAAAACAATATTTCTAATTATTATATCTTTAAAATAATTATTATTTTAAAAAAACAATATGTTTTACCCTCAAACATTTCGGTACTCGCTGTGCAAATTATTTGTAACCCAATTTACGCATCGCAGAGAATACGTTAAATCGAGCGCAATGTTATTCTTTTTCGCAGAGGACGAAAATAAACAGGAAGTTTAACAGCACGATTTGCGAGATAACGTTAGTAGATGTCGCTGTAAAAAATGCGAGAGAAGATTAATGATTCATGACAAAAAGAATCATTGCTAAAAGAGTAAACACGTCTAAAGAGTGCACTGCAAAAAGGTTCACTATAGTTATTTAGCTAAAACTTTACGAAGATATTTTGTCGGCGAATACTATGACAGTGAAGCCTTTTAATAATGACCGCTTTTAGCGTGAACCAAATTTTTGTTTGCTCATGGTACGCTACAACGCCGACAGATGGCGCTGCGAAAATAAAAAACGGGCGCTAATATCGATTAAATTGTTTTAATTTTTATAGTTACATGCATATTTTTTATGAAAAAAGTCTGTTGAACATGAACCAATTAGGGATGTTGATATCGAAAAAAAATATCGATATATATCGTATCGATAATTTTTCAATGTATCGTTTTAGTAAT